>JARJLE010000120.1:0-251245 GCA_029289555.1 Mycena latifolia | reverse complement strand
GGATTTCCAGCTCACACTATGCATCCTGAGGCTCGGTACCAGTGCAATTGGCCTTGTCAATGTATGCCCAGTTCACTCTTATACTAACATAACTGACTCGATTTATTGATTAGGCTCTCTTCATTTCAATGTGCATGAGGTTTGAAATTTTTCTTTGATTGTCTACTTATATTAACACAAGTTTAACTTGAATCCACGTCAGCGGCTAACGTTATAGTAGCCTTCAAACACCTGAGGCAATCAGTTTTAGCTTCAATTTGCCACAGGATGTGTTTTGAAGGTGCGCGCGCTCTCATGTAGATTCTAGTTCTCTTACTGACTTAGAATTATCACGCATAGCTTTCATCCCAATGAAGGCTGTTACATGCAGTATGAGGTATGCTTGCCATCCCATTTATGTTTTTCCATGATTCATTATTGACTTCAGAACCCAGCCTAACTGGTCATGGTCTCGCAATGGGATGGCGATACTATCATTGGTATGCCCGTTCAATCATGTAACTTATAGTTTTTCTGACTCGGTCCATCACCCGTTAGATTGATTCTATGTTACTTCGTGTATCAAGCCTTCAAACGCCGATGCTATGATTGTCCGTATCAAGGTAAGTCAGTTGGAAAGCTCAAATTATTGGTCTGACTAACCAGTTCAATTAGATTTTGGCACTCGACTCCATATCAGGTCATCTTGAAGCGGTGATATTATACATTCCAATCTTAGTATACCTGCCTCGCTTGATTAAAGTCAGTCAACGTTCCATTCTAGTCAACGTAGAACCACTAACCTAATTGATGGTGAAGAAGTATTTCGTCAATTGAATATTTATGATGCAATCTCTTGCATTGCCTTACCAGTCTAGACCCTCAGTGTAAGTACTATTGCAACTGAAGCAGAATTTTCGCACTGATTATTGGGCAGTCGCGCCCACTTGGGTTGAGTCTCGGCACCAAGATCTCGGCCATGTGACCGCGATCCGCCTTGCCTCTAACCACCATCACGACACATCCAGTACGTCGTCGCGGCTCTTTTTATCCATAGATGCTTGCTCACAACTTGTTCGGACTCTTAGAACAACTTGGACAGCTCACAAGCGAGTATTTATGTAGAGATTGGATCTAATGTGGCACTCTTTTGAAGTACTGACTCGGTTGATTTTAGCGTGAAAATTTGCGGAATTTTTTGACTCCAGGTGCCCGCGGATGCAGGCGGACCCTTTCAGAGGTATTCTGGGGTTTAAATCCTTCAATATAGTCCCTGAATAAGTGCCAGATCATATTTTAGTCGGATTCTCGGTGAACTCGGAGTGTAATGTCTGCCCGTAAACAATCAAACGAAACTGTCTTCAGGTTGGAACCCTTCGTGAGTTCTTTCATTGTCTTTCTAATGTATAATAATAATGTTTTTGGAGAGCATCTACGCTCTCAAGGCTCCGAAATTCCCCACTTCATCAATTCCGTCAAATTATCATGCAAGATGCCGCCAACTTGTTCTGGTGAGCCCGGCCTTCAATTTTTCGTTCCAATTATTTTACTGACTTTAGATGTGAGCGTATAGGTACCTCTGAGGCGTTCCAACGATCCGCTCTCGGTCAGGATTTCGCCGGTTTTCCGCT
This sequence comes from Mycena latifolia, assembly GCA_029289555.1. NCBI lineage: Eukaryota > Fungi > Basidiomycota > Agaricomycetes > Agaricales > Mycenaceae > Mycena > Mycena latifolia. Next base: position 249,635 of record JARJLE010000120.1, on the reverse strand, counting down.
TTTTTTTAGACACTAAGCTGGTTTTCATCCTGTAGCCCAACCCCTTGCTCGGGACACAACCTCTCTTCTCAGGGCTCCCGGAGGTGATGCACATAATGCATGACGACTATTCCAAGCTATTTTTGCTCTCCTTTAAGGTAGTTCAACTCTATCAGTGTCAAGTTCCTCCGCTTGTTTCAGCCACTAATTATATCAACATTTACGGACATCCAGCTCTCAATTCAAGGAGCATCGTTCGGAGGGCTTCATTGGAGCTTCGTCATATGTCCACTGAGGTATTTGCTTACTCATTTCACTCAGATATTCGGCCACAGGTTTGCTAACTCTGATTTTTCCAGATCAATTGTGGAATCAATGCTTCGAACTTCGGGCACGACTCTACTGGATTCCTGGCAAGTCTACTGCCACAGTATACTATAAGCGCAGCTGGCGACCTATTTCAACAGATTCCGGGCGTTCCAAGCGTGTGCCCGCCCCGTTCTTTGCCCTTTGTGGCAGCTGCATCAAAAAAATGCGATTTTCCGAGGTAAGGCATTTTAGTCCCATTTACCTCTGATTTTCTGACCAGAAACCATCGTTTTAGTGAATCAGAACTACCGCCCAACTCCCCCGCGTGATCTAGGTAAGTCCCGCCATTATTGACTCGGATTTTGCATGTCTGACCAATTTATCATCCAGACCAACTATGTCCGCAATTCAACCCTGAGTCTTCAAGCGCTCTCGGAACGGTTCTCTGAGCGTATTATATACGGGGTACAATGTTTGTTTTCTGTTGAACTTCTGTCAGTACTCAACTAACTTTATTTTTTTAGATTTCCTGCTGAAATCGATTTTTTGGGTCATTTAAACGAATCCCGGGCTTGGCGCGGTAGGAATCGCCCTCAATCCATGTATTACACTCACACTAGTGTCCCTGTTCAGCCGCGCTTCCCCCAGATTCATGGGTGCGAAGCTCTGGCACGTTTTCGGATACACATCAAATGCTTTTAGATGCTCATCAAATGCCGGTAAGCCCTTCTCGCCCTCTCTTGAAAGTTTTGCTCAAGGGCGATTTGGTTTGATAGCGTGAGGTCTGCGGAGCCTGTCTCAGCTCGTTCCGAGCCCCGGGATGCGGAGACGCGCCGTTCCGAGGCCGCTCTCTGCCCGGGTTGCCGCTAATCAAAGCCCCAGCTCGGCGTACCTCGGAACGCACAGGTACTCGAGCGCGCGGGCTCGGAGGGCCGGCGATGGGCTGCGCGGCCTCTTATGCAGGGTACGGACTCGCATCCGAGCCCTCGGATGGCGGGACGCGCGCGCGCGACGGTGGTTTTTGAATTTTATTGCGGTTCTCCGAGGTACTGACTATTTTTGCTTCTAGGCCTCACTGGTGAGCTCCTCCGCGAGGTTTTCGTGATATTTCTTTCGCTAACGCTGGATTGTACTCTACAGGCACCAGGAGTGCGTCCCCGCTACGCGCTGCTGGTCAGTAATGCACCATTCTTTCGCATTTTTCAGTAACTGATTGCTTTTACATCTAGTTCAATTACCTTCTCAGGACGAACTCTATCGGTCCATGGCTATCGAAGGCGACCCACGCAATGAATCGGAATCATTCTCCCCGCCTTCCGCGGCTCTCCAAGTGAGTTAACCACTTTTGTGTCCAATTTTCGAGTTTGCTGACCATTTTAGCTCACAGGCATAATAGACCTCACTGGTGAGCTCTTCGTGGATTTCTTGGTGATATTACTCTTACTTACATCTATTATTACTCGACAGGCACCAGTGGAACGTCTGCGCTGCCCGCTTTCGGTGAGTACTTCACCGATATTCGACCTTTTTCAGCTTCTCACTGATTTTACATCCAGCACTATTTCATGCTGGATCTTCGACATCCTACTCCACGGCTTTCGGAGGCTATTCAAGCAATGCACCGCTGGTATTTCCCGCCGGGCGCACTGCACATACGGTCAGTTTCCCTCTCATTATCACGCTTTTTCGGTAAACTTACCGCTTTGACCGGTAGTCACAGTATGTCTTCAAGGTAGGTTTCCGGCGCATTCTTTCGTGCCAGCCCTCTTGCTAACGTCTCCCCGTACTCTATCATGTCGCTTGTTGCGGTCTTTAGCCGTGCTATAGGTCAGTATTCCGCCTCGAGTGCGGATTTCCCCAAAACTGATCTCGGGACATTTTGTTATACAGCCCCATGAAAACCTTCGCAATCCCCTCGAGGCGCGCGGAGACCTTGCGCGCCATCCCGAGGGATCCTCTGCGACGCTGCGCACCGCTCTCATGGTAAGTTCCTCGACCTTGATTCTGCTTTTCCTATTTTTTGACTAATTTGGACTTTAGGCACGCCACGACTTCACGGCGCGGCCCCGTCTCGTTAGGCTCACACACAGCGCTTCTCAGACATACCAGGGACTCGTTCGGCGCATTGCGCGCGTTCTCTGGGTCAGTATTGCGTCGGTACCGCACCTTTTGTGCGCGCTGACTATTTTTAGACGCAGCGGCTCGGCGTGGCTCGGAACGTACAGAACCTCTTGCGCGCGGGCTCGGAGGGGCGCAGATCGCTAGGGCGGCGTCTGACGCGGGGCGTGGGCTCGACGCCGAGCCCTCGGACGGCGGGACGCGCGCGCGCGAGGGTCGAGATCACGAATCTCAGCAATCCTGCTGGTGGAATGAAGCCGAGTCTTCTCGCAGTCAAAGACATAGACATTGCAATTGGCGCGGATACATACAATTGTATAATACTTTCGACCATGACATGGACCATATCGTACAACGGGCATAAACGTACAGCGAACAAGATGAGTGAGAGTCTAGGCATTTTTATAGTTGCGTTCAAGTTTTGCAGGCAACGAAAGTGGGCCATGCGGGGAACACAGATTTAATGTACGATGATACAATTGGTTTTTTCGTCGACGTCGTGGATGTGGTGCGAATGGTGCGGGTGTAGTACAACTTGTCGTATGGCGGTTGCGGGTATCCTGCCGTGGACAACGAGTAACGAGTGAACATTCCAAGGCAAAGGAATCTGCAGGTCAAGAGTTTCAGAGTGAGTTGGTCCCGGAAGTCATCATGACTCACTTTCATAGTAAGGAAAGTGGCGGTGACGATCAATTGAAGCCGTCAAAGTGGCCCTTGAGGATGCGCTCGCCCATGGGGGACGGCGCACGGCGGGGCCTGCCCTCGGCGACACTGAGCGTAGCGGAGCGGCGGGGCTTGCCGTCGCGGCTAAAGGGGAGGTGCTGCGTGGGGCTGACGGCGGTGTTGGGTGGCGCGTTCGGGGGCGAGCGTTTGCCGTCGGAGGGCTGTTCGGTAAATCAGTCAGCATAGCGACGAAGCGAATAGAGGCGCACGCACAGCAAAAGCGGCGCTGCTGAGGGAGAGACGGCGGAGGAGCCCCTGGCCGCGCTCGTTGTGGGCGTCGGGGAGCACGGGGGTCTGCTGCGGCTGCGCGGCGAAGCGGCCAGCGACGGCGGTGCTCGCGCGGCGGGCGTGCGAGACGGCGGGGATTTCTTTCGTGTCGTTTTCTTCTTCTGCGAGCGAGATTAATGCGGGTGCGTTTGGGATATTCTGGTCACACACCCTCAAAGACAGGCGCAGGCCCAAACTTGCGGAACGGGAATGTCGAGGGGCTCTTGGTGGGCGACTGGGCGAAGAAGTAGGACAAGATAGGCGAGGTCCCCGGCGAGGGTAGGGACGAAGACGCTGCCGACGCGGATAAAGGAGTTGGGGGGGAAGGCTGAGATGGGGATGGGCTTTGAAGAAACGGGCTTTTCAGGCTTGGAGGACATGGTGGGTGGTGGGAAAGTAGGAGGGGTGGCCGTCCTTATATACCCGTGGAGTCGAGTCGGCGGCGCAGAGGTGTCGCATCGAGTCGTGCGTCGGTCGAGTCGTAAAAGAAAGTGAGGTGACTCTGTGATGTCACCCACTGATGAGCTCACTCACTCACTCACTCAACGCCGCCCTCCTGGCCCTGTTCGCCGCCCCGCCGCCCACTTAATGAAAGTTGGCCGCCCCCCGGCAAAAAAGCTTAAATACTGTAAGTACCGCATCCCCTAAAAACCAGAATAGAAAAAATTGGCATGGTCTCCCCGTCCCGAGGGTAGGCTCGCTCGCGGGGGTTAGTACAGGTGAGTGGGTAGATATAGATGCTCGCGCGCGGACTCCCGATGCAGATCTGAGCTGAATAAATTCAAAGCAGCGGGTTTCAACTCATCTATCCGCAAGATATACGCGTCAGACTCACAAGAAAGCCCTCGAAATGCAACACTTACTGTGCTACAAACTACTCTATGCCCCACGAAGCCTCCCCGAGTCCCCCGAGATGCCCAAAATGCGCCACGGATTCAACTCACGGCGCCGCTCTGTAACCCCCACACCGCGACTTGAAGGTGCGTTATCCCGTAGAACTCCGCTGAAAGTGTACTTATTAACAGGCAAATTAAATGAAATGAAGCAGCGTACCTCGAGAACGGGGCGTCACCGCCGATGTTCAAGCCCGCGGGGTTTGATCCAGTTGAGCGCATCTGGGGAATATCGGTGAGATTTGACAAGAATAGGTACAAGGTACGCACGGGACTCCACAAACTTCGACGGCGCGCCCAAAATTAATGCGCGACTCCAGGGCGCGCGCCGCCGCCGGTAATCCCCACATCGCGCGGCGCGCGGGCTAAAACACTACATCAGTTCAAATGTCCCGCATGAAATAACTGCAGCGTACCTGCACGCGTACCCCTCAATAAAGATGTCAGCGGCCTCCGACGCGCAGGCGGCCCGCGGGACCTCCAAAATTTCTGGCGGGGCAGACTAAGGTAAGCTGTGACTAAGTTAGGATCAGGAGATGTGCCGAGCGCGCCCTCCACTAAGTTTGCGCGCACGTGTCCCCGCTCGCGGGACTCCCAAAAAATCAAATCAAAACTTGCGGGGCGCGCGCGCACGACGCGCATAAGACTATCTGCGAAGCAAATATGAGCAGGAAAGAACAACGAAACCAAAATCGCACGTACCCGCTCGCCGGAACGCGCTATATAGCGTCCAAGTCCCGACGCTCGCGGGAGGTCCGAAAATAGAATTGGAGTTTACGGTGCTCGGGACGCGTCCGGTGTGAAGCAAGACGCGCGGGGCGCGTTTACGACGAGCTGCAAGCTAAATGTTAGTGCTGCAGGCAGTCCTAGGACACAAAGGAACGTACCTTATGATATTAAAAGATGCGCGGGGCGTGGCCCCGCTCGCGGGATGCCCAAAAATACAGTTTAAGTTTGCCGGGCGGTGCTGCGCGCCGCCGGTGCTCGGTGGCTTTCGGCGCGATCGTGGGACGCGTTTGAGACGCGAAAGTTGCACTGCAAGCTGAGTATCAGTGCTGCATGCACTCCTAAGACACAATGCAACGTACCTTATGGTATTAAAGTTGCACGGGGCGTTGAACGCGTAACCCCGCTCGCGGGATGCCCAAAAATATAATTTAAATTTGCAAGGCGGCGCTGCGCGCCGCCGGTGCTCGGGGGCTTTCAGCATGATCATGGGACGCGTTTGAGACGCGAAAGTTGCACTGCAAGCTCAATATTAGTGCTGCAGGCAATTCTAAGATAAAATGGAACATACCTTGACGTGCCATAGGGTATTAAAAGTTGCGCGGGGCGTGGCCCCGCTCGCGGGATACCCAAAAATCTAATTTAAGTTTGCGGGGCGGGGCGGCGCGCCGCCGGTGCTCGGGAGTGTTCGGCATGAGCGTGGGACGCATCCGGGGTGAAGCAAGATGCATGGGACGCGTATGAGATGCGAAAGTTGCACTGCAAGCTCAATATTAGTGCTGCATGCAATCTTAGAGCACAAAAAAACGTACCCCGACGCGACTTATGTGTATTAAAAGATGCGCGGGGCTTTGAACGCGTGGCCCCGCTCGCGGGATGCCCAAAAATATTATTTAAGTTAGCGGGGCGGCGCGGCGCGCCGCCGGTGCTCGGGGGTGTTCGGCATGAGCGTGGGATGCATCCAGTGTGAAGCAAGATGCGTGGGACGCGTTTGAGACGCGAAAATTGAACTGGAAGCTCAATATCAGTGCTGCATGCAATCTAAGACACAAAGGAACGTACCTCAAGTGTATTAAAAGGTGCGCGGAGCGTTGAACGCGTAACCCCGCTCGCGGGATGCCCAAAAATATAATTTAAGTTTGCGGGGCGGCGCTGCGCGCCGCCGGCGCTCGGGGGCGTTCGGCACGATCTTGGGACGTGTCCGGCGTGAACCAAGATGTGTGGGACGTGTTTACGACGCGTCTGTTGAACTTCAAAGTGAAGATTAGTATTGCAGACAATCCTAAGACACAATGGAACGTACCTCGACGCAACCCCCCTCGGCGGGACGCGATATATCGTGTGTAAACTTGCTGCATGTGTATCCCCGCTCGCGGGACACCCAAAAATGTAATTTAAGTTTGCTGGGCGGCACTGCGCGCCGCCGGTGCTCGGGGGTGTTCGACGTTATCGTGGGACGTGTTTGAGACGCGAAAATTGAACTGCAAGCTGAGTATCAGTGCTGCATGTACTCCTAAGACACAAAGGAACGTACCTGAAGTGTATTAAAAGATGCGCGGAGCGTTGAACGCGTGGCCACGCTCGCGGGATGCCCAAAAATCTAATTTAAGTTTGCGGGGCGGCGCTGCGCGCCGCCGGCGCTCGGGGGTGTTCCAACGCGTACGGCGTGAACCAAGATGCGTGGGACGTGTTTACGACGCGTCTGTTGAACTTCAAAGTGAAGATTAGTATTGCAGACAATCCTAAGACATAATGGAACGTACCTCGACACGACCTCACTCGCCGGAATGCATTATATAGTGTTGATACTTGCGCGGGTGTTGCACGAATATCCCCGCTCGCGGGACGCCCAAAAATAGAATTTAAATTTGCCGGGCGGCGCACAGCGCCGCCGGTGCTCGGGGGTGTTCGGCATGATCGTGGGACGCGTACGGCGTGAACCAAGACGCGTGGGACGCGTTTGCGCGCGTCTGTTGAGCTGTGAGCACGGAAGGAGAATCAAGATGAATTGGAACACACCTCGCCGCGACCCCGCTCGGCGGAACGCGAAATATAATGTTGGAACTTTTTCACCGCTCGCGAGCCTGCCAAAAATAGCTTCGGAATTGGAGGGCGGCGCGCAGCGCCGCCAGCAATCGAGGACGTGTGGGAAGTGTTTAACCTTGAGCTGGAAGGTTAAAGGTTAGTACTGCAAGCAATTCAGCATAAATGGCACGTACCTCGCCGCAACCCCGCTCAGCGGAACGCGGAATATGGTGTTGAGACGTGCGCGGGCGTTACACGTGTATCCCCGCTCGTGGGACGCACAAAAAGCCAATCAAAATTTGCGAGGCAGCGCTGCCACCGGTGTGATCGTGGGATGCATGGAACACATTTAAGACACCGTTGTTGACCTGTAAGGAAAGTATTAGCGTGAAGGACAATAAAAATGAAATGGTGCATACCCGAACTCAACCCCCTGCTCGCCGGAACACGATATATCATGTTGGGCCTTGCGCGCCGTGGTGCACATATAGCGTAGCTCGCGGGACACCCAAAAAAGTCGAGTTGAAATTTACGCGGTGGTGCTGCGTACCACTGCCACCGGATGTGAGCTTGGTGCCCAGGGGACTTCAAGAGGACTACATTAGTTTACGGGAAAATCCCCGAGACTAGATGAGAACGCACCAAGGCCCGTACACTTTTCTATGGTTGAAAATTTGAATTGAATTTTCCGTTACGGCGGTGCGCCCGAGATCTATGTGATCAGATTGTATGCTATAGATTTGAATTGGAAAATGACTTACCGAGACCGCCGCATCCCTCGTAAGTTGAACGTCACTTGGTCGTGGTTGAAACTGGTGTTGAACCCATCACGTGCACCGACGCGTCGGGGAGCTCGGTGATGCCGCGCCAAACACGGGTCTTGAAATTGGCGGAGGGGTGAGGCGGGTGGTCGCAAATCTGGAAGGCAGTGATGAGAGTAAGTATGATCAGAGGGCGGTGAGACTGACAGGAGCAATGCCGAGTTGAACAACGGCGGCGGCAATGTCGGCGAGGAGGAGGAGGGGAGTGTGTGAGGGATATGGCCGGCGAAGTGGAGGAAGGATATGGTGTCACGTAGGAGCATAGTGGGGGCAAAGGGAAAGAATGGTGGAAGCAAGAGGCAAGAGACTTTATAGTCTCGTGAGGTTGCAGTTATTTGCATGATTCAACAAACGCGTCGCGCGTGCACGGTTTGTTGAATCACGCAAATAGATGCAACTTCATGCGAGTATAAATACTGCTGTGCATCGCTTTCACCGCTTTTCTCCCCACCCTTATGCTGCCACCTCACTACATTGCTGCGGTTCAACCTACAAGCCCCAGGGTAATTCAAGTTCAATGTTCAACCCGCTATTCATGATTGCTGGTGTGGAGACTGCGGGGCGTAGACCCATGGGATATGGTTAAAGGTGTGCTATGTGCTCTGCATCGGATATTCTTCCTAGATTCTCCATAGGCTTTGATACCTGCTCGCGGTGCATGCAGCCAAACTCGGAAACCCTCAAGATGTTTACCACTCTCTTATTGCGGCAACCTCAGACACCCTCGTCAACACCGCTCATGCTGCATGGATCAACATTTGGCCGCCAGCGTACATGTACTGTAACTCGATCATTGTGCCGCCCTCGATCCTCAATTGATCCTCAATCCCTCGGTGCTTGCCACACCAACATCGCGCCCACGTTGATCGCTGCAGCATCCCTCAATCAACACTTGATCCGCACTCACTCGGTGCTCGCACCACCTCAAGTCCTCCACCAGTCTTCTGTCCTAATTTCTTACTTGTTACTCAGTCTATTACCACACCGCATCGCACTCAGAGTACGGCTGGCATTGCTCAGACTTATTTCAAGACCATTCCTCGTAGCCTTGCACTGAAAAATCCATGTGTTTATTCCCTGTGCGCGCGTGGAATTCTGAACCATCAATTCACTGCTTCAGATGCACAGTTAGTAGTGACATCCATGAGTTGGCCAAGAGCCCGTAGAGTTTGGGGGGAGGTGATTGGTGCAGCCGCAGTGTAGCATAGTTGTATCAGCAGCCTTGGGTGCCCGTTGTCAAGTACTTGTACTATCGAGAGCTCGACAATGTGGCTCTCAATATAAATTGCATCGTAGAAATTCAGTCAGGCATGGGAGTGAAAGATTAGTGCATGAAACTCACCCTTGCAAACCCTCCCCTCATGCCAGTGCACACACACTTTCAGAGAATCATTTGAGAAGTAAGAATTTAGACGCGGAGTTCCTGCGCTGCACGATAGTCGAAGAAAGTAGCAGTGAAGTTCGAGAGGGGCTTAGTGAGATTAGTTGGCGTCGGGGAATAATACGGAGTAGCCGCAATAGATATATTAAGCACTTGAACCGCAGAGGGATGAGCGAGACTTGACTTCAAGGGAACATACTGGATCAGCTCCGACTTCAACCAAAGTGTAAATTGAGCATGGGAATTGCAGAGATATGCATGAAATGCAGGATACCTGCCAATTGAGGAGGATGGCGAGTTCAATCTTGCATGGTGCTTGTCGAAACTTGAATGCCGCTCCATCGAATGAAACTTGAAATGCTTGCAAAGAATGACCTCGGAAGAAATCCATATGACTTCCGTTAGGTATGAATTGGCCGAGATAAATAGACAAGGATGAGTAGAGGGTTGAGGATGAACTCGCTGTCGCCACGAACATCGATCAGAGTGTGGGGAAAGCTGTGCACTAATTACGGTTTCGGACCGACCATCATCAACACGTTTTTTCTCTGCCACATCTCCGCCCTTGCTGCTGGACCTATTCTCTCTGGTTTTCTTGCCTACGTTCTTATGCCCCTCCTTCCTCAAGCCTCTTTTCCAAGGTATCATGGTTCGGACTTTTTTTACACCAAGCTTAACTTGACTGACATCTCCTTTGTCCGCTAGCCCGGACACCTGGCTCTCCCTTTTTTTTCAAGATCCTCCAGTTCATCCCGGCTGCTATACGACCACCAGGTAAGCACTTCGCTGCATACAGTCACTTTGCCAGTGTATACTACCCGCACTCAATTCTAATCACAGATTCTTGCATTCACCAGCTTGTGGATGACATTCGCCTTCAACCCATGCCCTGCGCTCTCTGGCGCTCTCCCCCATCGTATCTGTGTATCCAAAGAGGTCAGAATTAAATTGATACAGTAATTGCTACGCCAAAATTGTCTGATCAAGGATGCATCCCACAGAAGTCTCGACACCGACTCGGAGAAGGAGCCACACCCCAGCCAGCCATCTGGGGACCCAAGCGATGATGATGGCAGCGTCAAGGCGTCCCCAATGAGCCCCACGATGTGTGGAGGCTGTTGGTCGCTTGGAGGATGTTGGCGGCACCGGCGACGGCGACAAAGTCAACACTGTGCACGTGCCATGACTCCAAGGCCCTCTCATCCAGTGGTGAGTACTTGTAGAGCTGCTAGATGGAGGCTAACCTTTAGTAGTGTTGAGCTCAATGATGGCAACGGCGAACCCAACAGCGACAACGATGTTCGAGGGTGGCGGCAAGGGTGGAACATCGACGGTCATGAACCCAATATGGAGTGTGGTTGAGTTTCGGGTGAGGGGAAGTGGGGGGAAAGAGCCCCAAGTGAAACAAGGTGAGCCCATTATATACCTTTCGAACGTCAACAAACGCGTCGCGTCCCGTTGGACATGTTTGTTGAAAGGTCGTGTTTGTTGAATTCTGCAAACAGGTGCAAGCCCACAAAACGTATAAGTACGGCGAGGTTTTCAACCAAACAACCCAACAACCCACTTGCCACCCACTTCCATCTCACCCTCCCTCTCTCGGGCCTTTCGGCCTCCGACTACCTCTACCGCCTCCGCCTGATGGCCTGAAGTGCCCCCGACTGCTCCGCTTGTCAGTGACGGCGGCACCAACATCAACGATGGTCGGCACCACTCGGGGTATGTTTTATATATCCTTCTTGCACCCTCAACTCACACCTCCTTCCAGATCCCCGCCCGACGCCTGCCCCGACGCCGCCGCCACTGCGCCCATCACCGCTAACAGCGCGCTCAACATCGGTGATGCGCAGAGTGTCATATGGCTCGGTACGGAGGTTCTATTGCCTCACATCACTTTCTGAGCCTCCTGCAGGACCCCCGCTCGCTGTGGCACACGACACCGCCGCTCCCGACGCCCCCGACCAACAGCAGCACTCCCGACATGATACTACTGAACCCGACTCAACACCACCACCCCGACACAATCCCGCCGCACTGACACATTACCCCCGCCCTCCCGACACAATGCCCGATGCGCCCGCCATCAGCGCGCACCCCTGACGCAGTGCCACCGCTCGCACGCCCGGCACTGCGACACCGACACTTCCGCCGCAATCGCGCCGCTCCCGACACGTCCTGCCGCCTCCCGAATCGACGCTCCCACTCGTGTCGTGCGCACCCCTCCTGAGGCAACTCCACCGCAGCGAGCGCGCTCCGGCGCTTGTCTGATTACTACGGTGCCGTATATCTGATAGCCTGTCAGTGGTTGGATTTATTGGTTGATTTCTTGGTGCGCCAGCGACTTTACTTCCATTTCCACTCTGACTGACATTTCCCTCAATTTACTAGTCTTTCAGATACCTTACCAGCTAATTCAGTTGCTTCGGTAGCCTAGTTACCTCTTCGGTAAGCCTTGGTTCAAATTTCTGACTCGCAGCTGATTTTTCCATAGGCCTTGAAATGTTGAATCTAATGTGTTCAATGTGATGTATTGAAACCATAAGCATCCTCCCGCAAGCAACCTTTCAACTATGGTATGATTGGTTACCTCGCAATTTTATTTCAACTCTGACTTGATTTGTACTGTAGGCTGAGTTGAGTGTAAACGGCCATTCATTCCGTGCATTCACAAATAATGGCGGATTTTCAGTAAGCTTCTTATTCTCATTCCTTACTTGATTCTGACTTGATACAGATTTTCACCGAGTTTCAACCGCCGATGAAGGGCTTCAGAGTTCAGTAGTACGTGCTTCATTTCTGATTTGAAAATCCAGGGGCTCAAGGCACTGAACATTTTCAGACACTTCAAGTCGAACACGGCACACGACTATGCAGTCAATGCATTCTTGAAGTACGGGAAACAGGAGTTAGATTTCGAGCTAACACGCCAAAATTTGAAGGTGTGTCAACTTTTTTAACTTGAATCCGCGCAGTTGTCGTCTAATGGAGTCCCGCACTTCGCAGGCCATTTAAATTGGCTCTCAATCTATACTGTGAGGTATGCTGTTGATTTCACTCTCATTTTTCAACTTTTATTGACTTGGGTCGGATTTTCAGGCTCGCACTATTCCTCCGACTGAGGCCAGATACCTCGATAATTGCCCTGGTATGCCCAGTTCGTTCCCATATTGAAATTACTGACTCAATTTATTCATTAAGCTCTCTTCTTCAACGCCCATGAAGTTTGAATTTTTTTTTTTTTTTTGGTCGTCTTCTCATACTAACACAAGTTTAACTCAGATCTATGCTATTGGTATGCCGGTTCAGTCATGTAGCTGATAGTTTTTACTGACTTGGCCTGTCACCGGTTAGATTGATTCTATGCTACTCCGCACCAAGCCTTCAAACACCGAAACTATGATTGTCTGTATTGCGGTAAGTCAGTTTGAAACCTCAGATTATTGGTCTGACTAACCAGCCCAATTAGATTTTGCTTGACTAAGTCATCTTGAAGGAGCGATATTATCCACTGTTATTTTTGTATGCACGCGCCGCTTGTTCAAAGTGAGTCAACGTTCCATTCAAGTGTCGCACCACTAATCTATTGATATTGAAGAAGTCTTTGGTCAAGTGAATATTTATGACCCAATCTCTTGCACCCCTTCCCAGTACAGACCCTCAGTGTAAGTACTATTGCAACTGAAGCAGAATTTTCGCACTGATTATTGGGCAGTCGCCCCCACTTGGGTTGAGTCTCGGCACCAAGATCTCGGCCATGTGACCGCGATCCGCCTTGCCTCTAACCACCATCACGACACATCCAGTACGTCGTCGCGGCTCTTTTTATCCATAGATGCTTGCTCACAACTTGTTCGGACTCTTAGAACAACTTGGACAGCTCACAAGCGAGTATTTATGTAGAGATTGGATCTAATTTGACACTCTTTTGAAGTACTGACTCGGTTGATTTTAGCGTGAAAATTTGCGGAATTTTTGACTCCAGGTGCCCGCGGATGCAGGCGGACCCTGTCAAAGGTATTCTGGGGTTTAAATCCTTCAATATAGTCCCTGAATAAGTGCCAGATCATATTTTAGTCGGATTCTCGGTGAACTCGGAGTGTAATGTCTGCCCGTTAACAATCAAACCAAACTGTCTTCAGGTTGGAACCCTTCGTGAGTTCGTTCATTTGTCTTTCTAATGTATAAGAATAATGTTTTTGGAGAGTATCTACGCTCGCAAGGCTCCGAAATTCCCCACTTCATCAATTCCGTCAAATTACCATGCAAGATGCCGCCGACTTGTTCTGGTGAGCCCGGCCTTCAATTTTTCGTTCCAATTACTTTACTGACTTTAGATGTGAGCCTATAGGTACCTCTGAGGCGTTCCAACGATCCGCTCTCGGTCAGGATTTCGCCGGTTTTCCGCTTTTTTCAGACACTAAGCTGGTTTTCATCCTGTAGCCCAACCCCTTGCTCGGGACACAACCTCTCTTCTCAGGGCTCCCGGAGGTGATGCACATAATGCATGACGACTATTCCAAGCTATTTTTGCTCTCCTTTAAGGTAGTTCAACTCTATTAGTGTCAAGTTCCTCCGCTTGTTTCAGCCACTAATTATATCAACATTTACGGACATCCAGCTCTCAATTCAAGGAGCATCGTTCGGAGGGCTTCATTGGAGCTTCTTTATATGTCCACTGAGGTATCTGCTAACTCATTTCACTCAGATATTCGGCCACAGGTTTGCTAACTCTGATTTTTCCAGATCAATTGTGGAATCAATGCTTCGGACTTTGGGCACGACTCTACTGGATTCCTGGCAAGCCTACTGCCACAGTATACTATGAGCGCAGCTGACGACCTATTTCAACAGATTCCGGGCGTTCCAAGCGTGTGCCCGCCCCGTTCTTTGCATTTATGGCAGCTGCATCAAAAAATGCGATTTTCCGAGGTAAGGCATTTTCGTCCCATTTACCTCCGATTTTCTCACCAGAAACCATCGTTTTAGTGAATCAGAACTACCGCCCAACTCCCCCGCGCGATCTAGGTAAGTCCCGCCATTATTGACTCGGATTTTGCATGTCTGACCAATTTATCATCCAGACCAACTATGTCCGCAATTCAACCCTGAGTCTTCAAGCGCTCTCGGAGCGGCTCTCTGAGCGTATTATATACGGGGTACAATGTTTGTTTTCTGTTGAACTTCTGTCAGTACTCGACTAACTTTCTTTTTTTAGATTTGCTGCTGAAAGCGATTTTTTTGGGTGATTTAAACGAATCCCCGGCTTGGCGGGGTAGGAATCGCCTTCAATCCATGTATTACACTCACACTAGTGTCCCTGTTCAGCCGCGCTTCCCCCAGATTCATGGGTGCGAAGCTCTGGCACGTTTTCGGATACACATCAAATGCTTTTAGATGCTCATCAAATGCCGGTAAGCCCTTCTCGCCCTCTCTTGAAAGTTTTGCTCAAGGGCGATTTGGTTTGCTAGCGTGAGGTCTGCGGAGCCTGTCTCAGCTCGTTCCGAGCCCCGGGATGCAGAGACGCGCCGTTCCGAGGCCGCTCTCTGCCCGGGTTGCCGCTAATCAAAGCCCCAGCTCGGCGTGCCTCGGAACGCACAGGTACTCGAGCGCGCGGGCTCGGAGGGCCGGCGATGGGTTGCGCGGCCTCTTATGCAGGGTAAGGACTCGCTTCCGAGCCCTCGGATGGCGGGACGCGTGCGCGCGACGGTGGTTTTTGAATTTTATCGCGGTTCTTCGAGGTACTGACTATTTTTGCTTCTAGGCCTCACTGGTGAGCTCCTCCGCGAGTTTTATCGTGATATTCTTTGCTAACGTTGGAATTGTACTCTACAGGCACCAGGAGTGCGTCCCCGCTGCGCGCTGCTGGTCAGTAATGCACCATTCTTTCGCATTTTTCAGTAACTGATTGCTTTACATCTAGTTCAATTACCTTCTCAGGACGAACTCTATCGGTCCATGGCTATCGAAGGCGACCCACGCAATGAATCGGAATCATTCTCCCCGCTTTCCGCGGCTCTCCAAGTGAGTTAACCACTTTTGTGTCCAATTTTCGAGTTTGCTCACCATTTTAGCTCACAGGCATAATAGACCTCACTGGTGAGCTCTTCGTGGATTTCTTGGTGATATTACTCTTACTTACATCTATTATTACTCGACAGGCACCAGTGGAACGTCTGCGCCTGCCCGCTTTCGGTGAGTACTTCACCGATATTCGACCTTTTCAGCTTCTCACCGATTTACATTCAGCACCATTTCATGCTGGATATTCGACATCCTACTCCACGGCTTTCGGAGGCTATTCACGGAATGCACCGGCTGTTATTTCCCGCCGGGCGCACTGCACATACGGTCAGTTTCCCTCTCATTATCTCGCTTTTCGGAAAACTGACCGCTTTGACCGTTAGTCACAGTATGTCTTCAAGGTAGGTTTCCGGCGCATTCTTTCGTGCCAGCCCTCTTGCTAACGTCTCCCCGTACTCTATCATGTCGCTTGTTGCGGTCTTTAGCCGTGCTATAGGTCAGTATTCCGCCTCGAGTGCGGATTCCCCAAAACTGATCTCGGGACATTTTGTTATACAGCCCCATGAAACCTCGCAATCCCCTCGAGGCGCGCGGAGACCTTGCGCGCCATCCCGAGGGATCCTCTGCGACGCTGCGCACCGCTCTCATGGTAAGTTCCTCGACCTTGATTCTGCTTTTCCTATTTTTTGACTAATTTGGACTTTAGGCACGCCACGACTTCACGGCGCGGCCCGTCTCGTTAGGCTCACACACAGCGCTTCTCAGACATACCAGGGACTCGTTCGGCGCATTGCGCGCGTTCTCTGGGTCAGTATTGCGTCGGTACCGCACCTTTTGTGCGCGCTGACTATTTTTAGACGCAGCGGCTCGGCGTGGCTCGGAACGTACAGAACCTCTTGCGCGCGGGCTCGGAGGGGCGCAGATCGCTAGGGCGGCGTCTGACGCGGGGCGTGGGCTCGACGCCGAGACCTCGGACGGCGGGACGCGCGCGCGCGAGGGTCGAGATCACGAATCTCAGCAATCCTGCTGGTGGAATGAAGCCGAGTCTTCTCGCAGTCAAAGACATAGACATTGCAATTGGCGCGGATACATACAATTGTATAATACTTTCGACCATGACAGGACCATATCGTACAACGGCATAAACGTACAGCGAACAAGATGAGTGAGAGTCTAGGCATTTTTATAGTTGCGTTCAAGTTTTGCAGGCAAACGAAAGTGGGCCATGCGGGGAACACAGATTTAATGTACGATGATACAATTGGTTTTTTCGTCGACGTCGTGGATGTGGTGCGAATGGTGCGGGTGTAGTACAACTTGTCGTATGGCGGTTGCGGGTATCCTGCCGTGGACAACGAGTAACGAGTGAACATTCCAAGGCAAAGGAATCTGCAGGTCAAGAGTTTCAGAGTGAGTTGGTCCCGGAAGTCATCATGACTCACTTTCATAGTAAGGAAAGTGGCGGTGACGATCAATTGAAGCCGTCAAAGTGGCCCTTGAGGATGCGCTCGCCCATGGGGACGGCGCACGGCGGGGCCTGCCCTCGGCGACACTGAGCGTAGCGGAGCGGCGGGGCTTGCCGTCGCGGCTAAAGGGGAGGTGCTGCGTGGGGCTGACGGCGGTGTTGGGTGGCGCGTTCGGGGGGCGAGCGTTTGCCGTCGGAGGGCTGTTCGGTAAATCAGTCAGCATAGCGACGAAGCGAATAGAGGCGCACGCACAGCAAAAGCGGCGCTGCTGAGGGAGAGACGGCGGAGGAGCCCCTGGCCGCGCTCGTTGTGGGCGTCGGGGAGCACGGGGGTCTGCTGCGGCTGCGCGGCGAAGCGGCCAGCGACGGCGGTGCTCGCGCGGCGGGCGTGCGAGACGGCGGGGATTTCTTTCGTGTCGTTTTCTTCTTCTGCGAGCGGATTAATGCGGGTGCGTTGGGATATTCTGGCACACACCCTCAAAGACAGGCGCAGGCCCAAACTGCGGAACGGGAATGTCGAGGGGCTCTTGGTGGGCGACTGGGCGAAGAAGTAGGACAAGATAGGCGAGGTCCCGGCGAGGGTAGGGACGAAGACGCTGCCGACGCGGATAAAGGAGTTGGGGGGAAGCTGAGATGGGGATGGGCTTTGAAGAAACGGGCTTTTCAGGCTTGGAGGACATGGTGGGTGGTGGGAAAGTAGGAGGGGTGGCCGTCCTTATATACCCGTGGAGTCGAGTCGGCGGCGCAGAGGTGTCGCATCGAGTCGTGCGTCGGTCGAGTCGTAAAAGAAAGTGAGGTGACTCTGTGATGTCACCCACTGATGAGCTCACTCACTCACTCACTCACGCCGCCCTCCTGGCCCTGTTCGCCGCCCCGCCGCCCACTTAATGAAAGTTGGCCGCCCCCCGGCAAAAAAGCTTAAATACTGTAAGTACCGCATCCCCTAAAAACCAGAATAGAAAAAATTGCATGGTCTCCCCGTCCCGAGGGTAGGCTCGCTCGCGGGGGTTAGTACAGGTGAGTGGGTAGATATAGATGCTCGCGCGCGGACTCCCGATGCAGATCTGAGCTGAATAAATTCAAAGCAGCGGGTTTCAACTCATCTATCCGCAAGATATACGCGTCAGACTCACAAGAAAGCCCTCGAAATGCAACACTTACTGTGCTACAAACTACTCTATGCCCCACGAAGCCTCCCCGAGTCCCCCGAGATGCCCAAATGCGCCACGGATTCAACTCACGGCGCCGCTCTGTAACCCCCACACCGCGACTTGAAGGTGCGTTATCCCGTAGAACTCCGCTGAAAGTGTACTTATTAACAGGCAAATTAAATGAAATGAAGCAGCGTACCTCGAGAACGGGGCGTCACCGCCGATGTTCAAGCCCGCGGGGTTTGATCCAGTTGAGCGCATCTGGGGAATATCGGTGAGATTTGACAAGAATAGGTACAAGGTACGCACGGGACTCCACAAACTTCGGACGGCGCGCCCAAAATTAATGCGCGACTCCAGGGCGCGCGCCGCCGCCGGTAATCCCCACATCGCGCGGCGCGCGGGCTAAAACACTACATCAGTTCAAATGTCCCGCATGAAATAACTGCAGCGTACCTGCACGCGTACCCCTCAATAAAGATGTCAGCGGCCTCCGACGCGCAGGCGGCCCGCGGGACCTCCAAAATTTCTGGCGGGGCAGACTAAGGTAAGCTGTGACTAAGTTAGGATCAGGAGATGTGCCGAGCGCGCCCTCCACTAAGTTTGCGCGCACGTGTCCCCGCTCGCGGGACTCCCAAAAAATCAAATCAAAACTTGCGGGGCGCGCGCGCACGACGCGCATAAGACTATCTGCGAAGCAATATGAGCAGGAAAGAACAACGAAACCAAAATCGCACGTACCCGCTCGCCGGAACGCGCTATATAGCGTCCAAGTCCCGACGCTCGCGGGAGGTCCGAAAATAGAATTGGAGTTTACGGTGCTCGGGACGCGTCCGGTGTGAAGCAAGACGCGCGGGGCGCGTTTACGACGAGCTGCAAGCTAAATGTTAGTGCTGCAGGCAGTCCTAGGACACAAAGGAACGTACCTTATGATATTAAAAGATGCGCGGGGCGTGGCCCCGCTCGCGGGATGCCCAAAAATACAGTTTAAGTTTGCCGGGCGGTGCTGCGCGCCGCCGGTGCTCGGTGGCTTTCGGCGCGATCGTGGGACGCGTTTGAGACGCGAAAGTTGCACTGCAAGCTGAGTATCAGTGCTGCATGCACTCCTAAGACACAATGCAACGTACCTTATGGTATTAAAGTTGCACGGGCGTTGAACGCGTAACCCCGCTCGCGGGATGCCCAAAAATATATTTAATTTGCAAGGCGGCGCTGCGCGCCGCCGGTGCTCGGGGGCTTTCAGCATGATCATGGGACGCGTTTGAGACGCGAAAGTTGCACTGCAAGCTCAATATTAGTGCTGCAGGCAATTCTAAGATAAAATGGAACATACCTTGACGTGCCATAGGGTATTAAAAGTTGCGCGGGGCGTGGCCCCGCTCGCGGGATACCCAAAAATCTAATTTAAGTTTGCGGGGCGGGGCGGCGCGCCGCCGGTGCTCGGGAGTGTTCGGCATGAGCGTGGGACGCATCCGGGGTGAAGCAAGATGCATGGGACGCGTATGAGATGCGAAAGTTGCACTGCAAGCTCAATATTAGTGCTGCATGCAATCTTAGAGCACAAAAAAACGTACCCCGACGCGACTTATGTGTATTAAAAGATGCGCGGGGCTTTGAACGCGTGGCCCCGCTCGCGGGATGCCCAAAATATTATTTAAGTTAGCGGGGCGGCGCGGCGCGCCGCCGGTGCTCGGGGGTGTTCGGCATGAGCGTGGGATGCATCCAGTGTGAAGCAAGATGCGTGGGACGCGTTTGAGACGCGAAAATTGAACTGGAAGCTCAATATCAGTGCTGCATGCAATCTAAGACACAAAGGAACGTACCTCAAGTGTATTAAAAGGTGCGCGGAGCGTTGAACGCGTAACCCGCTCGCGGGATGCCCAAAAATATAATTTAAGTTTGCGGGGCGGCGCTGCGCGCCGCCGGCGCTCGGGGGCGTTCGGCACGATCTTGGGACGTGTCCGGCGTGAACCAAGATGTGTGGGACGTGTTTACGACGCGTCTGTTGAACTTCAAAGTGAAGATTAGTATTGCAGACAATCCTAAGACACAATGGAACGTACCTCGACGCAACCCCCCTCGGCGGGACGCGATATATCGTGTGTAAACTTGCTGCATGTGTATCCCCGCTCGCGGGACACCCAAAAATGTAATTTAAGTTTGCTGGGCGGCACTGCGCGCCGCCGGTGCTCGGGGGTGTTCGACGTTATCGTGGGACGTGTTTGAGACGCGAAAATTGAACTGCAAGCTGAGTATCAGTGCTGCATGTACTCCTAAGACACAAAGGAACGTACCTGAAGTGTATTAAAAGATGCGCGGAGCGTTGAACGCGTGGCCACGCTCGCGGGATGCCCAAAAATCTAATTTAAGTTTGCGGGGCGGCGCTGCGCGCCGCCGGCGCTCGGGGGTGTTCCAACGCGTACGGCGTGAACCAAGATGCGTGGGACGTGTTTACGACGCGTCTGTTGAACTTCAAAGTGAAGATTAGTATTGCAGACAATCCTAAGACATAATGGAACGTACCTCGACACGACCTCACTCGCCGGAATGCATTATATAGTGTTGATACTTGCGCGGGTGTTGCACGAATATCCCCGCTCGCGGGACGCCCAAAAATAGAATTTAAATTTGCCGGGCGGCGCACAGCGCCGCCGGTGCTCGGGGGTGTTCGGCATGATCGTGGGACGCGTACGGCGTGAACCAAGACGCGTGGGACGCGTTTGCGCGCGTCTGTTGAGCTGTGAGCACGGAAGGAGAATCAAGATGAATTGGAACACACCTCGCCGCGACCCCGCTCGGCGGAACGCGAAATATAATGTTGGAACTTTTTCACCGCTCGCGAGCCTGCCAAAAATAGCTTCGGAATTGGAGGGCGGCGCGCAGCGCCGCCAGCAATCGAGGACGTGTGGGAAGTGTTTAACCTTGAGCTGGAAGGTTAAAGGTTAGTACTGCAAGCAATTCAGCATAAATGGCACGTACCTCGCCGCAACCCCGCTCAGCGGAACGCGGAATATGGTGTTGAGACGTGCGCGGGCGTTACACGTGTATCCCCGCTCGTGGGACGCACAAAAAGCCAATCAAAATTTGCGAGGCAGCGCTGCCACCGGTGTGATCGTGGGATGCATGGAACACATTTAAGACACCGTTGTTGACCTGTAAGGAAAGTATTAGCGTGAAGGACAATAAAAATGAAATGGTGCATACCCGAACTCAACCCCCTGCTCGCCGGAACACGATATATCATGTTGGGCCTTGCGCGCCGTGGTGCACATATAGCGTAGCTCGCGGGACACCCAAAAAAGTCGAGTTGAAATTTACGCGGTGGTGCTGCGTACCACTGCCACCGGATGTG
Organism: Mycena latifolia; assembly: GCA_029289555.1. Classification (NCBI taxonomy): domain Eukaryota; kingdom Fungi; phylum Basidiomycota; class Agaricomycetes; order Agaricales; family Mycenaceae; genus Mycena; species Mycena latifolia. The sequence continues at coordinate 228,404 of JARJLE010000120.1, read as the reverse complement.
AGCTTGGTGCCCAGGGGACTTCAAGAGGACTACATTAGTTTACGGGAAAATCCCCGAGACTAGATGAGAACGCACCAAGGCCCGTACACTTTTCTATGGTTGAAAATTTGAATTGAATTTTCCGTTACGGCGGTGCGCCCGAGATCTATGTGATCAGATTGTATGCTATAGATTTGAATTGGAAAATGACTTACCGAGACCGCCGCATCCCTCGTAAGTTGAACGTCACTTGGTCGTGGTTGAAACTGGTGTTGAACCCATCACGTGCACCGACGCGTCGGGGAGCTCGGTGATGCCGCGCCAAACACGGGTCTTGAAATTGGCGGAGGGGTGAGGCGGGTGGTCGCAAATCTGGAAGGCAGTGATGAGAGTAAGTATGATCAGAGGGCGGTGAGACTGACAGGAGCAATGCCGAGTTGAACAACGGCGGCGGCAATGTCGGCGAGGAGGAGGAGGGGAGTGTGTGAGGGATATGGCCGGCGAAGTGGAGGAAGGATATGGTGTCACGTAGGAGCATAGTGGGGGCAAAGGGAAAGAATGGTGGAAGCAAGAGGCAAGAGACTTTATAGTCTCGTGAGGTTGCAGTTATTTGCATGATTCAACAAACGCGTCGCGCGTGCACGGTTTGTTGAATCACGCAAATAGATGCAACTTCATGCGAGTATAAATACTGCTGTGCATCGCTTTCACCGCTTTTCTCCCCACCCTTATGCTGCCACCTCACTACATTGCTGCGGTTCAACCTACAAGCCCCAGGGTAATTCAAGTTCAATGTTCAACCCGCTATTCATGATTGCTGGTGTGGAGACTGCGGGGCGTAGACCCATGGGATATGGTTAAAGGTGTGCTATGTGCTCTGCATCGGATATTCTTCCTAGATTCTCCATAGGCTTTGATACCTGCTCGCGGTGCATGCAGCCAAACTCGGAAACCCTCAAGATGTTTACCACTCTCTTATTGCGGCAACCTCAGACACCCTCGTCAACACCGCTCATGCTGCATGGATCAACATTTGGCCGCCAGCGTACATGTACTGTAACTCGATCATTGTGCCGCCCTCGATCCTCAATTGATCCTCAATCCCTCGGTGCTTGCCACACCAACATCGCGCCCACGTTGATCGCTGCAGCATCCCTCAATCAACACTTGATCCGCACTCACTCGGTGCTCGCACCACCTCAAGTCCTCCACCAGTCTTCTGTCCTAATTTCTTACTTGTTACTCAGTCTATTACCACACCGCATCGCACTCAGAGTACGGCTGGCATTGCTCAGACTTATTTCAAGACCATTCCTCGTAGCCTTGCACTGAAAAATCCATGTGTTTATTCCCTGTGCGCGCGTGGAATTCTGAACCATCAATTCACTGCTTCAGATGCACAGTTAGTAGTGACATCCATGAGTTGGCCAAGAGCCCGTAGAGTTTGGGGGGAGGTGATTGGTGCAGCCGCAGTGTAGCATAGTTGTATCAGCAGCCTTGGGTGCCCGTTGTCAAGTACTTGTACTATCGAGAGCTCGACAATGTGGCTCTCAATATAAATTGCATCGTAGAAATTCAGTCAGGCATGGGAGTGAAAGATTAGTGCATGAAACTCACCCTTGCAAACCCTCCCCTCATGCCAGTGCACACACACTTTCAGAGAATCATTTGAGAAGTAAGAATTTAGACGCGGAGTTCCTGCGCTGCACGATAGTCGAAGAAAGTAGCAGTGAAGTTCGAGAGGGGCTTAGTGAGATTAGTTGGCGTCGGGGAATAATACGGAGTAGCCGCAATAGATATATTAAGCACTTGAACCGCAGAGGGATGAGCGAGACTTGACTTCAAGGGAACATACTGGATCAGCTCCGACTTCAACCAAAGTGTAAATTGAGCATGGGAATTGCAGAGATATGCATGAAATGCAGGATACCTGCCAATTGAGGAGGATGGCGAGTTCAATCTTGCATGGTGCTTGTCGAAACTTGAATGCCGCTCCATCGAATGAAACTTGAAATGCTTGCAAAGAATGACCTCGGAAGAAATCCATATGACTTCCGTTAGGTATGAATTGGCCGAGATAAATAGACAAGGATGAGTAGAGGGTTGAGGATGAACTCGCTGTCGCCACGAACATCGATCAGAGTGTGGGGAAAGCTGTGCACTAATTACGGTTTCGGACCGACCATCATCAACACGTTTTTTCTCTGCCACATCTCCGCCCTTGCTGCTGGACCTATTCTCTCTGGTTTTCTTGCCTACGTTCTTATGCCCCTCCTTCCTCAAGCCTCTTTTCCAAGGTATCATGGTTCGGACTTTTTTTACACCAAGCTTAACTTGACTGACATCTCCTTTGTCCGCTAGCCCGGACACCTGGCTCTCCCTTTTTTTTCAAGATCCTCCAGTTCATCCCGGCTGCTATACGACCACCAGGTAAGCACTTCGCTGCATACAGTCACTTTGCCAGTGTATACTACCCGCACTCAATTCTAATCACAGATTCTTGCATTCACCAGCTTGTGGATGACATTCGCCTTCAACCCATGCCCTGCGCTCTCTGGCGCTCTCCCCCATCGTATCTGTGTATCCAAAGAGGTCAGAATTAAATTGATACAGTAATTGCTACGCCAAAATTGTCTGATCAAGGATGCATCCCACAGAAGTCTCGACACCGACTCGGAGAAGGAGCCACACCCCAGCCAGCCATCTGGGGACCCAAGCGATGATGATGGCAGCGTCAAGGCGTCCCCAATGAGCCCCACGATGTGTGGAGGCTGTTGGTCGCTTGGAGGATGTTGGCGGCACCGGCGACGGCGACAAAGTCAACACTGTGCACGTGCCATGACTCCAAGGCCCTCTCATCCAGTGGTGAGTACTTGTAGAGCTGCTAGATGGAGGCTAACCTTTAGTAGTGTTGAGCTCAATGATGGCAACGGCGAACCCAACAGCGACAACGATGTTCGAGGGTGGCGGCAAGGGTGGAACATCGACGGTCATGAACCCAATATGGAGTGTGGTTGAGTTTCGGGTGAGGGGAAGTGGGGGGAAAGAGCCCCAAGTGAAACAAGGTGAGCCCATTATATACCTTTCGAACGTCAACAAACGCGTCGCGTCCCGTTGGACATGTTTGTTGAAAGGTCGTGTTTGTTGAATTCTGCAAACAGGTGCAAGCCCACAAAACGTATAAGTACGGCGAGGTTTTCAACCAAACAACCCAACAACCCACTTGCCACCCACTTCCATCTCACCCTCCCTCTCTCGGGCCTTTCGGCCTCCGACTACCTCTACCGCCTCCGCCTGATGGCCTGAAGTGCCCCCGACTGCTCCGCTTGTCAGTGACGGCGGCACCAACATCAACGATGGTCGGCACCACTCGGGGTATGTTTTATATATCCTTCTTGCACCCTCAACTCACACCTCCTTCCAGATCCCCGCCCGACGCCTGCCCCGACGCCGCCGCCACTGCGCCCATCACCGCTAACAGCGCGCTCAACATCGGTGATGCGCAGAGTGTCATATGGCTCGGTACGGAGGTTCTATTGCCTCACATCACTTTCTGAGCCTCCTGCAGGACCCCCGCTCGCTGTGGCACACGACACCGCCGCTCCCGACGCCCCCGACCAACAGCAGCACTCCCGACATGATACTACTGAACCCGACTCAACACCACCACCCCGACACAATCCCGCCGCACTGACACATTACCCCCGCCCTCCCGACACAATGCCCGATGCGCCCGCCATCAGCGCGCACCCCTGACGCAGTGCCACCGCTCGCACGCCCGGCACTGCGACACCGACACTTCCGCCGCAATCGCGCCGCTCCCGACACGTCCTGCCGCCTCCCGAATCGACGCTCCCACTCGTGTCGTGCGCACCCCTCCTGAGGCAACTCCACCGCAGCGAGCGCGCTCCGGCGCTTGTCTGATTACTACGGTGCCGTATATCTGATAGCCTGTCAGTGGTTGGATTTATTGGTTGATTTCTTGGTGCGCCAGCGACTTTACTTCCATTTCCACTCTGACTGACATTTCCCTCAATTTACTAGTCTTTCAGATACCTTACCAGCTAATTCAGTTGCTTCGGTAGCCTAGTTACCTCTTCGGTAAGCCTTGGTTCAAATTTCTGACTCGCAGCTGATTTTTCCATAGGCCTTGAAATGTTGAATCTAATGTGTTCAATGTGATGTATTGAAACCATAAGCATCCTCCCGCAAGCAACCTTTCAACTATGGTATGATTGGTTACCTCGCAATTTTATTTCAACTCTGACTTGATTTGTACTGTAGGCTGAGTTGAGTGTAAACGGCCATTCATTCCGTGCATTCACAAATAATGGCGGATTTTCAGTAAGCTTCTTATTCTCATTCCTTACTTGATTCTGACTTGATACAGATTTTCACCGAGTTTCAACCGCCGATGAAGGGCTTCAGAGTTCAGTAGTACGTGCTTCATTTCTGATTTGAAAATCCAGGGGCTCAAGGCACTGAACATTTTCAGACACTTCAAGTCGAACACGGCACACGACTATGCAGTCAATGCATTCTTGAAGTACGGGAAACAGGAGTTAGATTTCGAGCTAACACGCCAAAATTTGAAGGTGTGTCAACTTTTTTAACTTGAATCCGCGCAGTTGTCGTCTAATGGAGTCCCGCACTTCGCAGGCCATTTAAATTGGCTCTCAATCTATACTGTGAGGTATGCTGTTGATTTCACTCTCATTTTTCAACTTTTATTGACTTGGGTCGGATTTTCAGGCTCGCACTATTCCTCCGACTGAGGCCAGATACCTCGATAATTGCCCTGGTATGCCCAGTTCGTTCCCATATTGAAATTACTGACTCAATTTATTCATTAAGCTCTCTTCTTCAACGCCCATGAAGTTTGAATTTTTTTTTTTTTTTTGGTCGTCTTCTCATACTAACACAAGTTTAACTCAGATCTATGCTATTGGTATGCCGGTTCAGTCATGTAGCTGATAGTTTTTACTGACTTGGCCTGTCACCGGTTAGATTGATTCTATGCTACTCCGCACCAAGCCTTCAAACACCGAAACTATGATTGTCTGTATTGCGGTAAGTCAGTTTGAAACCTCAGATTATTGGTCTGACTAACCAGCCCAATTAGATTTTGCTTGACTAAGTCATCTTGAAGGAGCGATATTATCCACTGTTATTTTTGTATGCACGCGCCGCTTGTTCAAAGTGAGTCAACGTTCCATTCAAGTGTCGCACCACTAATCTATTGATATTGAAGAAGTCTTTGGTCAAGTGAATATTTATGACCCAATCTCTTGCACCCCTTCCCAGTACAGACCCTCAGTGTAAGTACTATTGCAACTGAAGCAGAATTTTCGCACTGATTATTGGGCAGTCGCCCCCACTTGGGTTGAGTCTCGGCACCAAGATCTCGGCCATGTGACCGCGATCCGCCTTGCCTCTAACCACCATCACGACACATCCAGTACGTCGTCGCGGCTCTTTTTATCCATAGATGCTTGCTCACAACTTGTTCGGACTCTTAGAACAACTTGGACAGCTCACAAGCGAGTATTTATGTAGAGATTGGATCTAATTTGACACTCTTTTGAAGTACTGACTCGGTTGATTTTAGCGTGAAAATTTGCGGAATTTTTGACTCCAGGTGCCCGCGGATGCAGGCGGACCCTGTCAAAGGTATTCTGGGGTTTAAATCCTTCAATATAGTCCCTGAATAAGTGCCAGATCATATTTTAGTCGGATTCTCGGTGAACTCGGAGTGTAATGTCTGCCCGTTAACAATCAAACCAAACTGTCTTCAGGTTGGAACCCTTCGTGAGTTCGTTCATTTGTCTTTCTAATGTATAAGAATAATGTTTTTGGAGAGTATCTACGCTCGCAAGGCTCCGAAATTCCCCACTTCATCAATTCCGTCAAATTACCATGCAAGATGCCGCCGACTTGTTCTGGTGAGCCCGGCCTTCAATTTTTCGTTCCAATTACTTTACTGACTTTAGATGTGAGCCTATAGGTACCTCTGAGGCGTTCCAACGATCCGCTCTCGGTCAGGATTTCGCCGGTTTTCCGCTTTTTTCAGACACTAAGCTGGTTTTCATCCTGTAGCCCAACCCCTTGCTCGGGACACAACCTCTCTTCTCAGGGCTCCCGGAGGTGATGCACATAATGCATGACGACTATTCCAAGCTATTTTTGCTCTCCTTTAAGGTAGTTCAACTCTATTAGTGTCAAGTTCCTCCGCTTGTTTCAGCCACTAATTATATCAACATTTACGGACATCCAGCTCTCAATTCAAGGAGCATCGTTCGGAGGGCTTCATTGGAGCTTCTTTATATGTCCACTGAGGTATCTGCTAACTCATTTCACTCAGATATTCGGCCACAGGTTTGCTAACTCTGATTTTTCCAGATCAATTGTGGAATCAATGCTTCGGACTTTGGGCACGACTCTACTGGATTCCTGGCAAGCCTACTGCCACAGTATACTATGAGCGCAGCTGACGACCTATTTCAACAGATTCCGGGCGTTCCAAGCGTGTGCCCGCCCCGTTCTTTGCATTTATGGCAGCTGCATCAAAAAATGCGATTTTCCGAGGTAAGGCATTTTCGTCCCATTTACCTCCGATTTTCTCACCAGAAACCATCGTTTTAGTGAATCAGAACTACCGCCCAACTCCCCCGCGCGATCTAGGTAAGTCCCGCCATTATTGACTCGGATTTTGCATGTCTGACCAATTTATCATCCAGACCAACTATGTCCGCAATTCAACCCTGAGTCTTCAAGCGCTCTCGGAGCGGCTCTCTGAGCGTATTATATACGGGGTACAATGTTTGTTTTCTGTTGAACTTCTGTCAGTACTCGACTAACTTTCTTTTTTTAGATTTGCTGCTGAAAGCGATTTTTTTGGGTGATTTAAACGAATCCCCGGCTTGGCGGGGTAGGAATCGCCTTCAATCCATGTATTACACTCACACTAGTGTCCCTGTTCAGCCGCGCTTCCCCCAGATTCATGGGTGCGAAGCTCTGGCACGTTTTCGGATACACATCAAATGCTTTTAGATGCTCATCAAATGCCGGTAAGCCCTTCTCGCCCTCTCTTGAAAGTTTTGCTCAAGGGCGATTTGGTTTGCTAGCGTGAGGTCTGCGGAGCCTGTCTCAGCTCGTTCCGAGCCCCGGGATGCAGAGACGCGCCGTTCCGAGGCCGCTCTCTGCCCGGGTTGCCGCTAATCAAAGCCCCAGCTCGGCGTGCCTCGGAACGCACAGGTACTCGAGCGCGCGGGCTCGGAGGGCCGGCGATGGGTTGCGCGGCCTCTTATGCAGGGTAAGGACTCGCTTCCGAGCCCTCGGATGGCGGGACGCGTGCGCGCGACGGTGGTTTTTGAATTTTATCGCGGTTCTTCGAGGTACTGACTATTTTTGCTTCTAGGCCTCACTGGTGAGCTCCTCCGCGAGTTTATCGTGATATTTCTTTTGCTAACGTTGGAATTGTACTCTACAGGCACCAGGAGTGCGTCCCCGCTGCGCGCTGCTGGTCAGTAATGCACCATTCTTTCGCATTTTTCAGTAACTGATTGCTTTTACATCTAGTTCAATTACCTTCTCAGGACGAACTCTATCGGTCCATGGCTATCGAAGGCGACCCACGCAATGAATCGGAATCATTCTCCCCGCTTTCCGCGGCTCTCCAAGTGAGTTAACCACTTTTGTGTCCAATTTTCGAGTTTGCTCACCATTTTAGCTCACAGGCATAATAGACCTCACTGGTGAGCTCTTCGTGGATTTCTTGGTGATATTACTCTTACTTACATCTATTATTACTCGACAGGCACCAGTGGAACGTCTGCGCTGCCCGCTTTCGGTGAGTACTTCACCGATATTCGACCTTTTTCAGCTTCTCACCGATTTTACATTCAGCACCATTTCATGCTGGATATTCGACATCCTACTCCACGGCTTTCGGAGGCTATTCACGGAATGCACGGCTGTTATTTCCCGCCGGGCGCACTGCACATACGGTCAGTTTCCCTCTCATTATCTCGCTTTTTCGGGAAACTGACCGCTTTGACCGTTAGTCACAGTATGTCTTCAAGGTAGGTTTCCGGCGCATTCTTTCGTGCCAGCCCTCTTGCTAACGTCTCCCCGTACTCTATCATGTCGCTTGTTGCGGTCTTTAGCCGTGCTATAGGTCAGTATTCCGCCTCGAGTGCGGATTTCCCCAAAACTGATCTCGGGACATTTTGTTATACAGCCCCATGAAAACCTTCGCAATCCCCTCGAGGCGCGCGGAGACCTTGCGCGCCATCCCGAGGGATCCTCTGCGACGCTGCGCACCGCTCTCATGGTAAGTTCCTCGACCTTGATTCTGCTTTTCCTATTTTTTGACTAATTTGGACTTTAGGCACGCCACGACTTCACGGCGCGGCCCCGTCTCGTTAGGCTCACACACAGCGCTTCTCAGACATACCAGGGACTCGTTCGGCGCATTGCGCGCGTTCTCTGGGTCAGTATTGCGTCGGTACCGCACCTTTTGTGCGCGCTGACTATTTTTAGACGCAGCGGCTCGGCGTGGCTCGGAACGTACAGAACCTCTTGCGCGCGGGCTCGGAGGGGCGCAGATCGCTAGGGCGGCGTCTGACGCGGGGCGTGGGCTCGACGCCGAGCCCTCGGACGGCGGGACGCGCGCGCGCGAGGGTCGAGATCACGAATCTCAGCAATCCTGCTGGTGGAATGAAGCCGAGTCTTCTCGCAGTCAAAGACATAGACATTGCAATTGGCGCGGATACATACAATTGTATAATACTTTCGACCATGACATGGACCATATCGTACAACGGGCATAAACGTACAGCGAACAAGATGAGTGAGAGTCTAGGCATTTTTATAGTTGCGTTCAAGTTTTGCAGGCAACGAAAGTGGGCCATGCGGGGAACACAGATTTAATGTACGATGATACAATTGGTTTTTTCGTCGACGTCGTGGATGTGGTGCGAATGGTGCGGGTGTAGTACAACTTGTCGTATGGCGGTTGCGGGTATCCTGCCGTGGACAACGAGTAACGAGTGAACATTCCAAGGCAAAGGAATCTGCAGGTCAAGAGTTTCAGAGTGAGTTGGTCCCGGAAGTCATCATGACTCACTTTCATAGTAAGGAAAGTGGCGGTGACGATCAATTGAAGCCGTCAAAGTGGCCCTTGAGGATGCGCTCGCCCATGGGGGACGGCGCACGGCGGGGCCTGCCCTCGGCGACACTGAGCGTAGCGGAGCGGCGGGGCTTGCCGTCGCGGCTAAAGGGGAGGTGCTGCGTGGGGCTGACGGCGGTGTTGGGTGGCGCGTTCGGGGGCGAGCGTTTGCCGTCGGAGGGCTGTTCGGTAAATCAGTCAGCATAGCGACGAAGCGAATAGAGGCGCACGCACAGCAAAAGCGGCGCTGCTGAGGGAGAGACGGCGGAGGAGCCCCTGGCCGCGCTCGTTGTGGGCGTCGGGGAGCACGGGGGTCTGCTGCGGCTGCGCGGCGAAGCGGCCAGCGACGGCGGTGCTCGCGCGGCGGGCGTGCGAGACGGCGGGGATTTCTTTCGTGTCGTTTTCTTCTTCTGCGAGCGAGATTAATGCGGGTGCGTTTGGGATATTCTGGTCACACACCCTCAAAGACAGGCGCAGGCCCAAACTTGCGGAACGGGAATGTCGAGGGGCTCTTGGTGGGCGACTGGGCGAAGAAGTAGGACAAGATAGGCGAGGTCCCCGGCGAGGGTAGGGACGAAGACGCTGCCGACGCGGATAAAGGAGTTGGGGGGGAAGGCTGAGATGGGGATGGGCTTTGAAGAAACGGGCTTTTCAGGCTTGGAGGACATGGTGGGTGGTGGGAAAGTAGGAGGGGTGGCCGTCCTTATATACCCGTGGAGTCGAGTCGGCGGCGCAGAGGTGTCGCATCGAGTCGTGCGTCGGTCGAGTCGTAAAAGAAAGTGAGGTGACTCTGTGATGTCACCCACTGATGAGCTCACTCACTCACTCACTCAACGCCGCCCTCCTGGCCCTGTTCGCCGCCCCGCCGCCCACTTAATGAAAGTTGGCCGCCCCCCGGCAAAAAAGCTTAAATACTGTAAGTACCGCATCCCCTAAAAACCAGAATAGAAAAAATTGGCATGGTCTCCCCGTCCCGAGGGTAGGCTCGCTCGCGGGGGTTAGTACAGGTGAGTGGGTAGATATAGATGCTCGCGCGCGGACTCCCGATGCAGATCTGAGCTGAATAAATTCAAAGCAGCGGGTTTCAACTCATCTATCCGCAAGATATACGCGTCAGACTCACAAGAAAGCCCTCGAAATGCAACACTTACTGTGCTACAAACTACTCTATGCCCCACGAAGCCTCCCCGAGTCCCCCGAGATGCCCAAAATGCGCCACGGATTCAACTCACGGCGCCGCTCTGTAACCCCCACACCGCGACTTGAAGGTGCGTTATCCCGTAGAACTCCGCTGAAAGTGTACTTATTAACAGGCAAATTAAATGAAATGAAGCAGCGTACCTCGAGAACGGGGCGTCACCGCCGATGTTCAAGCCCGCGGGGTTTGATCCAGTTGAGCGCATCTGGGGAATATCGGTGAGATTTGACAAGAATAGGTACAAGGTACGCACGGGACTCCACAAACTTCGACGGCGCGCCCAAAATTAATGCGCGACTCCAGGGCGCGCGCCGCCGCCGGTAATCCCCACATCGCGCGGCGCGCGGGCTAAAACACTACATCAGTTCAAATGTCCCGCATGAAATAACTGCAGCGTACCTGCACGCGTACCCCTCAATAAAGATGTCAGCGGCCTCCGACGCGCAGGCGGCCCGCGGGACCTCCAAAATTTCTGGCGGGGCAGACTAAGGTAAGCTGTGACTAAGTTAGGATCAGGAGATGTGCCGAGCGCGCCCTCCACTAAGTTTGCGCGCACGTGTCCCCGCTCGCGGGACTCCCAAAAAATCAAATCAAAACTTGCGGGGCGCGCGCGCACGACGCGCATAAGACTATCTGCGAAGCAAATATGAGCAGGAAAGAACAACGAAACCAAAATCGCACGTACCCGCTCGCCGGAACGCGCTATATAGCGTCCAAGTCCCGACGCTCGCGGGAGGTCCGAAAATAGAATTGGAGTTTACGGTGCTCGGGACGCGTCCGGTGTGAAGCAAGACGCGCGGGGCGCGTTTACGACGAGCTGCAAGCTAAATGTTAGTGCTGCAGGCAGTCCTAGGACACAAAGGAACGTACCTTATGATATTAAAAGATGCGCGGGGCGTGGCCCCGCTCGCGGGATGCCCAAAAATACAGTTTAAGTTTGCCGGGCGGTGCTGCGCGCCGCCGGTGCTCGGTGGCTTTCGGCGCGATCGTGGGACGCGTTTGAGACGCGAAAGTTGCACTGCAAGCTGAGTATCAGTGCTGCATGCACTCCTAAGACACAATGCAACGTACCTTATGGTATTAAAGTTGCACGGGGCGTTGAACGCGTAACCCCGCTCGCGGGATGCCCAAAAATATAATTTAAATTTGCAAGGCGGCGCTGCGCGCCGCCGGTGCTCGGGGGCTTTCAGCATGATCATGGGACGCGTTTGAGACGCGAAAGTTGCACTGCAAGCTCAATATTAGTGCTGCAGGCAATTCTAAGATAAAATGGAACATACCTTGACGTGCCATAGGGTATTAAAAGTTGCGCGGGGCGTGGCCCCGCTCGCGGGATACCCAAAAATCTAATTTAAGTTTGCGGGGCGGGGCGGCGCGCCGCCGGTGCTCGGGAGTGTTCGGCATGAGCGTGGGACGCATCCGGGGTGAAGCAAGATGCATGGGACGCGTATGAGATGCGAAAGTTGCACTGCAAGCTCAATATTAGTGCTGCATGCAATCTTAGAGCACAAAAAAACGTACCCCGACGCGACTTATGTGTATTAAAAGATGCGCGGGGCTTTGAACGCGTGGCCCCGCTCGCGGGATGCCCAAAAATATTATTTAAGTTAGCGGGGCGGCGCGGCGCGCCGCCGGTGCTCGGGGGTGTTCGGCATGAGCGTGGGATGCATCCAGTGTGAAGCAAGATGCGTGGGACGCGTTTGAGACGCGAAAATTGAACTGGAAGCTCAATATCAGTGCTGCATGCAATCTAAGACACAAAGGAACGTACCTCAAGTGTATTAAAAGGTGCGCGGAGCGTTGAACGCGTAACCCCGCTCGCGGGATGCCCAAAAATATAATTTAAGTTTGCGGGGCGGCGCTGCGCGCCGCCGGCGCTCGGGGGCGTTCGGCACGATCTTGGGACGTGTCCGGCGTGAACCAAGATGTGTGGGACGTGTTTACGACGCGTCTGTTGAACTTCAAAGTGAAGATTAGTATTGCAGACAATCCTAAGACACAATGGAACGTACCTCGACGCAACCCCCCTCGGCGGGACGCGATATATCGTGTGTAAACTTGCTGCATGTGTATCCCCGCTCGCGGGACACCCAAAAATGTAATTTAAGTTTGCTGGGCGGCACTGCGCGCCGCCGGTGCTCGGGGGTGTTCGACGTTATCGTGGGACGTGTTTGAGACGCGAAAATTGAACTGCAAGCTGAGTATCAGTGCTGCATGTACTCCTAAGACACAAAGGAACGTACCTGAAGTGTATTAAAAGATGCGCGGAGCGTTGAACGCGTGGCCACGCTCGCGGGATGCCCAAAAATCTAATTTAAGTTTGCGGGGCGGCGCTGCGCGCCGCCGGCGCTCGGGGGTGTTCCAACGCGTACGGCGTGAACCAAGATGCGTGGGACGTGTTTACGACGCGTCTGTTGAACTTCAAAGTGAAGATTAGTATTGCAGACAATCCTAAGACATAATGGAACGTACCTCGACACGACCTCACTCGCCGGAATGCATTATATAGTGTTGATACTTGCGCGGGTGTTGCACGAATATCCCCGCTCGCGGGACGCCCAAAAATAGAATTTAAATTTGCCGGGCGGCGCACAGCGCCGCCGGTGCTCGGGGGTGTTCGGCATGATCGTGGGACGCGTACGGCGTGAACCAAGACGCGTGGGACGCGTTTGCGCGCGTCTGTTGAGCTGTGAGCACGGAAGGAGAATCAAGATGAATTGGAACACACCTCGCCGCGACCCCGCTCGGCGGAACGCGAAATATAATGTTGGAACTTTTTCACCGCTCGCGAGCCTGCCAAAAATAGCTTCGGAATTGGAGGGCGGCGCGCAGCGCCGCCAGCAATCGAGGACGTGTGGGAAGTGTTTAACCTTGAGCTGGAAGGTTAAAGGTTAGTACTGCAAGCAATTCAGCATAAATGGCACGTACCTCGCCGCAACCCCGCTCAGCGGAACGCGGAATATGGTGTTGAGACGTGCGCGGGCGTTACACGTGTATCCCCGCTCGTGGGACGCACAAAAAGCCAATCAAAATTTGCGAGGCAGCGCTGCCACCGGTGTGATCGTGGGATGCATGGAACACATTTAAGACACCGTTGTTGACCTGTAAGGAAAGTATTAGCGTGAAGGACAATAAAAATGAAATGGTGCATACCCGAACTCAACCCCCTGCTCGCCGGAACACGATATATCATGTTGGGCCTTGCGCGCCGTGGTGCACATATAGCGTAGCTCGCGGGACACCCAAAAAAGTCGAGTTGAAATTTACGCGGTGGTGCTGCGTACCACTGCCACCGGATGTGAGCTTGGTGCCCAGGGGACTTCAAGAGGACTACATTAGTTTACGGGAAAATCCCCGAGACTAGATGAGAACGCACCAAGGCCCGTACACTTTTCTATGGTTGAAAATTTGAATTGAATTTTCCGTTACGGCGGTGCGCCCGAGATCTATGTGATCAGATTGTATGCTATAGATTTGAATTGGAAAATGACTTACCGAGACCGCCGCATCCCTCGTAAGTTGAACGTCACTTGGTCGTGGTTGAAACTGGTGTTGAACCCATCACGTGCACCGACGCGTCGGGGAGCTCGGTGATGCCGCGCCAAACACGGGTCTTGAAATTGGCGGAGGGGTGAGGCGGGTGGTCGCAAATCTGGAAGGCAGTGATGAGAGTAAGTATGATCAGAGGGCGGTGAGACTGACAGGAGCAATGCCGAGTTGAACAACGGCGGCGGCAATGTCGGCGAGGAGGAGGAGGGGAGTGTGTGAGGGATATGGCCGGCGAAGTGGAGGAAGGATATGGTGTCACGTAGGAGCATAGTGGGGGCAAAGGGAAAGAATGGTGGAAGCAAGAGGCAAGAGACTTTATAGTCTCGTGAGGTTGCAGTTATTTGCATGATTCAACAAACGCGTCGCGCGTGCACGGTTTGTTGAATCACGCAAATAGATGCAACTTCATGCGAGTATAAATACTGCTGTGCATCGCTTTCACCGCTTTTCTCCCCACCCTTATGCTGCCACCTCACTACATTGCTGCGGTTCAACCTACAAGCCCCAGGGTAATTCAAGTTCAATGTTCAACCCGCTATTCATGATTGCTGGTGTGGAGACTGCGGGGCGTAGACCCATGGGATATGGTTAAAGGTGTGCTATGTGCTCTGCATCGGATATTCTTCCTAGATTCTCCATAGGCTTTGATACCTGCTCGCGGTGCATGCAGCCAAACTCGAAACCCTCAAGATGTTTACCACTCTCTTATTGCGGCAACCTCAGACACCCTCGTCAACACCGCTCATGCTGCATGGATCAACATTTGGCCGCCAGCGTACATGTACTGTAACTCGATCATTGTGCCGCCCTCGATCCTCAATTGATCCTCAATCCCTCGGTGCTTGCCACACCAACATCGCGCCCACGTTGATCGCTGCAGCATCCCTCAATCAACACTTGATCCGCACTCACTCGGTGCTCGCACCACCTCAAGTCCTCCACCAGTCTTCTGTCCTAATTTCTTACTTGTTACTCAGTCTATTACCACACCGCATCGCACTCAGAGTACGGCTGGCATTGCTCAGACTTATTTCAAGACCATTCCTCGTAGCCTTGCACTGAAAAATCCATGTGTTTATTCCCTGTGCGCGCGTGGAATTCTGAACCATCAATTCACTGCTTCAGATGCACAGTTAGTAGTGACATCCATGAGTTGGCCAAGAGCCCGTAGAGTTTGGGGGGAGGTGATTGGTGCAGCCGCAGTGTAGCATAGTTGTATCAGCAGCCTTGGGTGCCCGTTGTCAAGTACTTGTACTATCGAGAGCTCGACAATGTGGCTCTCAATATAAATTGCATCGTAGAAATTCAGTCAGGCATGGGAGTGAAAGATTAGTGCATGAAACTCACCCTTGCAAACCCTCCCCTCATGCCAGTGCACACACACTTTCAGAGAATCATTTGAGAAGTAAGAATTTAGACGCGGAGTTCCTGCGCTGCACGATAGTCGAAGAAAGTAGCAGTGAAGTTCGAGAGGGGCTTAGTGAGATTAGTTGGCGTCGGGGAATAATACGGAGTAGCCGCAATAGATATATTAAGCACTTGAACCGCAGAGGGATGAGCGAGACTTGACTTCAAGGGAACATACTGGATCAGCTCCGACTTCAACCAAAGTGTAAATTGAGCATGGGAATTGCAGAGATATGCATGAAATGCAGGATACCTGCCAATTGAGGAGGATGGCGAGTTCAATCTTGCATGGTGCTTGTCGAAACTTGAATGCCGCTCCATCGAATGAAACTTGAAATGCTTGCAAAGAATGACCTCGGAAGAAATCCATATGACTTCCGTTAGGTATGAATTGGCCGAGATAAATAGACAAGGATGAGTAGAGGGTTGAGGATGAACTCGCTGTCGCCACGAACATCGATCAGAGTGTGGGGAAAGCTGTGCACTAATTACGGTTTCGGACCGACCATCATCAACACGTTTTTTCTCTGCCACATCTCCGCCCTTGCTGCTGGACCTATTCTCTCTGGTTTTCTTGCCTACGTTCTTATGCCCCTCCTTCCTCAAGCCTCTTTTCCAAGGTATCATGGTTCGGACTTTTTTTACACCAAGCTTAACTTGACTGACATCTCCTTTGTCCGCTAGCCCGGACACCTGGCTCTCCCTTTTTTTTCAAGATCCTCCAGTTCATCCCGGCTGCTATACGACCACCAGGTAAGCACTTCGCTGCATACAGTCACTTTGCCAGTGTATACTACCCGCACTCAATTCTAATCACAGATTCTTGCATTCACCAGCTTGTGGATGACATTCGCCTTCAACCCATGCCCTGCGCTCTCTGGCGCTCTCCCCCATCGTATCTGTGTATCCAAAGAGGTCAGAATTAAATTGATACAGTAATTGCTACGCCAAAATTGTCTGATCAAGGATGCATCCCACAGAAGTCTCGACACCGACTCGGAGAAGGAGCCACACCCCAGCCAGCCATCTGGGGACCCAAGCGATGATGATGGCAGCGTCAAGGCGTCCCCAATGAGCCCCACGATGTGTGGAGGCTGTTGGTCGCTTGGAGGATGTTGGCGGCACCGGCGACGGCGACAAAGTCAACACTGTGCACGTGCCATGACTCCAAGGCCCTCTCATCCAGTGGTGAGTACTTGTAGAGCTGCTAGATGGAGGCTAACCTTTAGTAGTGTTGAGCTCAATGATGGCAACGGCGAACCCAACAGCGACAACGATGTTCGAGGGTGGCGGCAAGGGTGGAACATCGACGGTCATGAACCCAATATGGAGTGTGGTTGAGTTTCGGGTGAGGGGAAGTGGGGGGAAAGAGCCCCAAGTGAAACAAGGTGAGCCCATTATATACCTTTCGAACGTCAACAAACGCGTCGCGTCCCGTTGGACATGTTTGTTGAAAGGTCGTGTTTGTTGAATTCTGCAAACAGGTGCAAGCCCACAAAACGTATAAGTACGGCGAGGTTTTCAACCAAACAACCCAACAACCCACTTGCCACCCACTTCCATCTCACCCTCCCTCTCTCGGGCCTTTCGGCCTCCGACTACCTCTACCGCCTCCGCCTGATGGCCTGAAGTGCCCCCGACTGCTCCGCTTGTCAGTGACGGCGGCACCAACATCAACGATGGTCGGCACCACTCGGGGTATGTTTTATATATCCTTCTTGCACCCTCAACTCACACCTCCTTCCAGATCCCCGCCCGACGCCTGCCCCGACGCCGCCGCCACTGCGCCCATCACCGCTAACAGCGCGCTCAACATCGGTGATGCGCAGAGTGTCATATGGCTCGGTACGGAGGTTCTATTGCCTCACATCACTTTCTGAGCCTCCTGCAGGACCCCCGCTCGCTGTGGCACACGACACCGCCGCTCCCGACGCCCCCGACCAACAGCAGCACTCCCGACATGATACTACTGAACCCGACTCAACACCACCACCCCGACACAATCCCGCCGCACTGACACATTACCCCCGCCCTCCCGACACAATGCCCGATGCGCCCGCCATCAGCGCGCACCCCTGACGCAGTGCCACCGCTCGCACGCCCGGCACTGCGACACCGACACTTCCGCCGCAATCGCGCCGCTCCCGACACGTCCTGCCGCCTCCCGAATCGACGCTCCCACTCGTGTCGTGCGCACCCCTCCTGAGGCAACTCCACCGCAGCGAGCGCGCTCCGGCGCTTGTCTGATTACTACGGTGCCGTATATCTGATAGCCTGTCAGTGGTTGGATTTATTGGTTGATTTCTTGGTGCGCCAGCGACTTTACTTCCATTTCCACTCTGACTGACATTTCCCTCAATTTACTAGTCTTTCAGATACCTTACCAGCTAATTCAGTTGCTTCGGTAGCCTAGTTACCTCTTCGGTAAGCCTTGGTTCAAATTTCTGACTCGCAGCTGATTTTTCCATAGGCCTTGAAATGTTGAATCTAATGTGTTCAATGTGATGTATTGAAACCATAAGCATCCTCCCGCAAGCAACCTTTCAACTATGGTATGATTGGTTACCTCGCAATTTTATTTCAACTCTGACTTGATTTGTACTGTAGGCTGAGTTGAGTGTAAACGGCCATTCATTCCGTGCATTCACAAATAATGGCGGATTTTCAGTAAGCTTCTTATTCTCATTCCTTACTTGATTCTGACTTGATACAGATTTTCACCGAGTTTCAACCGCCGATGAAGGGCTTCAGAGTTCAGTAGTACGTGCTTCATTTCTGATTTGAAAATCCAGGGGCTCAAGGCACTGAACATTTTCAGACACTTCAAGTCGAACACGGCACACGACTATGCAGTCAATGCATTCTTGAAGTACGGGAAACAGGAGTTAGATTTCGAGCTAACACGCCAAAATTTGAAGGTGTGTCAACTTTTTTAACTTGAATCCGCGCAGTTGTCGTCTAATGGAGTCCCGCACTTCGCAGGCCATTTAAATTGGCTCTCAATCTATACTGTGAGGTATGCTGTTGATTTCACTCTCATTTTTCAACTTTTATTGACTTGGGTCGGATTTTCAGGCTCGCACTATTCCTCCGACTGAGGCCAGATACCTCGATAATTGCCCTGGTATGCCCAGTTCGTTCCCATATTGAAATTACTGACTCAATTTATTCATTAAGCTCTCTTCTTCAACGCCCATGAAGTTTGAATTTTTTTTTTTTTTTGGTCGTCTTCTCATACTAACACAAGTTTAACTCAGATCTATGCTATTGGTATGCCGGTTCAGTCATGTAGCTGATAGTTTTTACTGACTTGGCCTGTCACCGGTTAGATTGATTCTATGCTACTCCGCACCAAGCCTTCAAACACCGAAACTATGATTGTCTGTATTGCGGTAAGTCAGTTTGAAACCTCAGATTATTGGTCTGACTAACCAGCCCAATTAGATTTTGCTTGACTAAGTCATCTTGAAGGAGCGATATTATCCACTGTTATTTTTGTATGCACGCGCCGCTTGTTCAAAGTGAGTCAACGTTCCATTCAAGTGTCGCACCACTAATCTATTGATATTGAAGAAGTCTTTGGTCAAGTGAATATTTATGACCCAATCTCTTGCACCCCTTCCCAGTACAGACCCTCAGTGTAAGTACTATTGCAACTGAAGCAGAATTTTCGCACTGATTATTGGGCAGTCGCCCCCACTTGGGTTGAGTCTCGGCACCAAGATCTCGGCCATGTGACCGCGATCCGCCTTGCCTCTAACCACCATCACGACACATCCAGTACGTCGTCGCGGCTCTTTTTATCCATAGATGCTTGCTCACAACTTGTTCGGACTCTTAGAACAACTTGGACAGCTCACAAGCGAGTATTTATGTAGAGATTGGATCTAATTTGACACTCTTTTGAAGTACTGACTCGGTTGATTTTAGCGTGAAAATTTGCGGAATTTTTGACTCCAGGTGCCCGCGGATGCAGGCGGACCCTGTCAAAGGTATTCTGGGGTTTAAATCCTTCAATATAGTCCCTGAATAAGTGCCAGATCATATTTTAGTCGGATTCTCGGTGAACTCGGAGTGTAATGTCTGCCCGTTAACAATCAAACCAAACTGTCTTCAGGTTGGAACCCTTCGTGAGTTCGTTCATTTGTCTTTCTAATGTATAAGAATAATGTTTTTGGAGAGTATCTACGCTCGCAAGGCTCCGAAATTCCCCACTTCATCAATTCCGTCAAATTACCATGCAAGATGCCGCCGACTTGTTCTGGTGAGCCCGGCCTTCAATTTTTCGTTCCAATTACTTTACTGACTTTAGATGTGAGCCTATAGGTACCTCTGAGGCGTTCCAACGATCCGCTCTCGGTCAGGATTTCGCCGGTTTTCCGCTTTTTTCAGACACTAAGCTGGTTTTCATCCTGTAGCCCAACCCCTTGCTCGGGACACAACCTCTCTTCTCAGGGCTCCCGGAGGTGATGCACATAATGCATGACGACTATTCCAAGCTATTTTTGCTCTCCTTTAAGGTAGTTCAACTCTATTAGTGTCAAGTTCCTCCGCTTGTTTCAGCCACTAATTATATCAACATTTACGGACATCCAGCTCTCAATTCAAGGAGCATCGTTCGGAGGGCTTCATTGGAGCTTCTTTATATGTCCACTGAGGTATCTGCTAACTCATTTCACTCAGATATTCGGCCACAGGTTTGCTAACTCTGATTTTTCCAGATCAATTGTGGAATCAATGCTTCGGACTTTGGGCACGACTCTACTGGATTCCTGGCAAGCCTACTGCCACAGTATACTATGAGCGCAGCTGACGACCTATTTCAACAGATTCCGGGCGTTCCAAGCGTGTGCCCGCCCCGTTCTTTGCATTTATGGCAGCTGCATCAAAAAATGCGATTTTCCGAGGTAAGGCATTTTCGTCCCATTTACCTCCGATTTTCTCACCAGAAACCATCGTTTTAGTGAATCAGAACTACCGCCCAACTCCCCCGCGCGATCTAGGTAAGTCCCGCCATTATTGACTCGGATTTTGCATGTCTGACCAATTTATCATCCAGACCAACTATGTCCGCAATTCAACCCTGAGTCTTCAAGCGCTCTCGGAGCGGCTCTCTGAGCGTATTATATACGGGGTACAATGTTTGTTTTCTGTTGAACTTCTGTCAGTACTCGACTAACTTTCTTTTTTTAGATTTGCTGCTGAAAGCGATTTTTTTGGGTGATTTAAACGAATCCCCGGCTTGGCGGGGTAGGAATCGCCTTCAATCCATGTATTACACTCACACTAGTGTCCCTGTTCAGCCGCGCTTCCCCCAGATTCATGGGTGCGAAGCTCTGGCACGTTTTCGGATACACATCAAATGCTTTTAGATGCTCATCAAATGCCGGTAAGCCCTTCTCGCCCTCTCTTGAAAGTTTTGCTCAAGGGCGATTTGGTTTGCTAGCGTGAGGTCTGCGGAGCCTGTCTCAGCTCGTTCCGAGCCCCGGGATGCAGAGACGCGCCGTTCCGAGGCCGCTCTCTGCCCGGGTTGCCGCTAATCAAAGCCCCAGCTCGGCGTGCCTCGGAACGCACAGGTACTCGAGCGCGCGGGCTCGGAGGGCCGGCGATGGGTTGCGCGGCCTCTTATGCAGGGTAAGGACTCGCTTCCGAGCCCTCGGATGGCGGGACGCGTGCGCGCGACGGTGGTTTTTGAATTTTATCGCGGTTCTTCGAGGTACTGACTATTTTTGCTTCTAGGCCTCACTGGTGAGCTCCTCCGCGAGTTTATCGTGATATTTCTTTTGCTAACGTTGGAATTGTACTCTACAGGCACCAGGAGTGCGTCCCCGCTGCGCGCTGCTGGTCAGTAATGCACCATTCTTTCGCATTTTTCAGTAACTGATTGCTTTTACATCTAGTTCAATTACCTTCTCAGGACGAACTCTATCGGTCCATGGCTATCGAAGGCGACCCACGCAATGAATCGGAATCATTCTCCCCGCTTTCCGCGGCTCTCCAAGTGAGTTAACCACTTTTGTGTCCAATTTTCGAGTTTGCTCACCATTTTAGCTCACAGGCATAATAGACCTCACTGGTGAGCTCTTCGTGGATTTCTTGGTGATATTACTCTTACTTACATCTATTATTACTCGACAGGCACCAGTGGAACGTCTGCGCTGCCCGCTTTCGGTGAGTACTTCACCGATATTCGACCTTTTTCAGCTTCTCACCGATTTTACATTCAGCACCATTTCATGCTGGATATTCGACATCCTACTCCACGGCTTTCGGAGGCTATTCACGGAATGCACGGCTGTTATTTCCCGCCGGGCGCACTGCACATACGGTCAGTTTCCCTCTCATTATCTCGCTTTTTCGGGAAACTGACCGCTTTGACCGTTAGTCACAGTATGTCTTCAAGGTAGGTTTCCGGCGCATTCTTTCGTGCCAGCCCTCTTGCTAACGTCTCCCCGTACTCTATCATGTCGCTTGTTGCGGTCTTTAGCCGTGCTATAGGTCAGTATTCCGCCTCGAGTGCGGATTTCCCCAAAACTGATCTCGGGACATTTTGTTATACAGCCCCATGAAAACCTTCGCAATCCCCTCGAGGCGCGCGGAGACCTTGCGCGCCATCCCGAGGGATCCTCTGCGACGCTGCGCACCGCTCTCATGGTAAGTTCCTCGACCTTGATTCTGCTTTTCCTATTTTTTGACTAATTTGGACTTTAGGCACGCCACGACTTCACGGCGCGGCCCCGTCTCGTTAGGCTCACACACAGCGCTTCTCAGACATACCAGGGACTCGTTCGGCGCATTGCGCGCGTTCTCTGGGTCAGTATTGCGTCGGTACCGCACCTTTTGTGCGCGCTGACTATTTTTAGACGCAGCGGCTCGGCGTGGCTCGGAACGTACAGAACCTCTTGCGCGCGGGCTCGGAGGGGCGCAGATCGCTAGGGCGGCGTCTGACGCGGGGCGTGGGCTCGACGCCGAGCCCTCGGACGGCGGGACGCGCGCGCGCGAGGGTCGAGATCACGAATCTCAGCAATCCTGCTGGTGGAATGAAGCCGAGTCTTCTCGCAGTCAAAGACATAGACATTGCAATTGGCGCGGATACATACAATTGTATAATACTTTCGACCATGACATGGACCATATCGTACAACGGGCATAAACGTACAGCGAACAAGATGAGTGAGAGTCTAGGCATTTTTATAGTTGCGTTCAAGTTTTGCAGGCAACGAAAGTGGGCCATGCGGGGAACACAGATTTAATGTACGATGATACAATTGGTTTTTTCGTCGACGTCGTGGATGTGGTGCGAATGGTGCGGGTGTAGTACAACTTGTCGTATGGCGGTTGCGGGTATCCTGCCGTGGACAACGAGTAACGAGTGAACATTCCAAGGCAAAGGAATCTGCAGGTCAAGAGTTTCAGAGTGAGTTGGTCCCGGAAGTCATCATGACTCACTTTCATAGTAAGGAAAGTGGCGGTGACGATCAATTGAAGCCGTCAAAGTGGCCCTTGAGGATGCGCTCGCCCATGGGGGACGGCGCACGGCGGGGCCTGCCCTCGGCGACACTGAGCGTAGCGGAGCGGCGGGGCTTGCCGTCGCGGCTAAAGGGGAGGTGCTGCGTGGGGCTGACGGCGGTGTTGGGTGGCGCGTTCGGGGGCGAGCGTTTGCCGTCGGAGGGCTGTTCGGTAAATCAGTCAGCATAGCGACGAAGCGAATAGAGGCGCACGCACAGCAAAAGCGGCGCTGCTGAGGGAGAGACGGCGGAGGAGCCCCTGGCCGCGCTCGTTGTGGGCGTCGGGGAGCACGGGGGTCTGCTGCGGCTGCGCGGCGAAGCGGCCAGCGACGGCGGTGCTCGCGCGGCGGGCGTGCGAGACGGCGGGGATTTCTTTCGTGTCGTTTTCTTCTTCTGCGAGCGAGATTAATGCGGGTGCGTTTGGGATATTCTGGTCACACACCCTCAAAGACAGGCGCAGGCCCAAACTTGCGGAACGGGAATGTCGAGGGGCTCTTGGTGGGCGACTGGGCGAAGAAGTAGGACAAGATAGGCGAGGTCCCCGGCGAGGGGATGTTGATTCGTGGAGACGAAGACGCTGCCGACGCGGATAAAGGAGTTGGCGGGGAACCTGCGGAGCCAGACGACTCGCCCGAAGAGACGCTCATTGAGCGGGGTCTGCCGCGGGGGAAGGCTGAGATGGGGATGGGCTTGGATGAAACGGGCTTTTCAGGCTTGGAGGACATGGTGGGTGGTGGGAAAGTAAGAAGGGTCAGCGGCTAACGGCCGTCCTTATATACCCGTGGAGCTGGTCCCCGATCAATTCTACGCCTCACGTGCCGCCTATTGGGAAGCAGATCCCTCTCCACCGAGACTCCACTGCTATCGAAACTGGCCCCCAGGGCCATGGCTACGCGGGTGATGCACACCATGAAGGTTGGGAACGGGGCGAGATGCGAGCCAGGCACCCAGACAAGACTAGATGCATCCTATCGTAAGTATCCATGGAAGTCTCCGAAGAAGCCTGTGCTAATCTATCGGCCTGTCGCGCCAATTCCATTCGAGATTTGCGTTGATTGAGGCCTCCACACCAAAATAACGGCCGTTGAGCAGTTCCCTCGCCCTCCTCAGTCTTCCTCAGCATTTCCCCAGCATTCCGGGGATAACCAACTTCCCCGCATTTGCCCCTATCTACCCCGCAACACGTGTTTGATAGCCAGCTAGCTTCTGCTCGCAACCCCTTTGCCGACCGAAGCGCAGTCTCTTGCACTAGAATCTTTTCGCGTACACAATTAATAAATAAGGTTCGTGCACTGCTCAAGCGGTACCGCGCAATTTGAAACGCAGTCCCCACCAATGACAGGAATACATATGCATCGGCATTGTCCTATGATGGACGGCATCTTGCGACAACAGTCTCTTCAATCTCGATTAGCTTCCAGGCTCGTGTAACCCACTCCCAAACCGCGGCGCTCTATCACCACCCTCGGACGCTACAGCCCGCCTAGATTTCAAACATCCTCCACACACTGTCCGTTTAACCCCGCATCCGGATCCCAATCCAAAACCGCTCACCAAGAACAAGTCATTGTCAAAGAATTAGAGTCCCGACAGGCCAGCTGACGCGCTGGATCTAAAAGCGGTGCTTCTTGCGCTTCGCCTACGCCCAAGCGTGCGATCGCGCGTCCATGGTGTGCTCAGCTGACACGCGCGGATACGTACCTATCCATGGTTGGATAGCGTGGGGACGGACGTGCCGAGATGGCAAGGGGATGCGAGACCAGGCAGGGTGAGGAAGCAGCAGCTGGGAACCGAGCGAAGCGCCACGCCTCGAATGGAATCATTCGTCGCGGGAGGGATTCAAGCTGCTATCGGAGATACCGCTAACCTTCCATTGAATTCATTCAGTCAAGGTATCAGATAACGTACTGAATGTGAGAAGCACGGATGGCGCGGGGATTTTTCATTTACCGAGCTCGTCCCCTAGCAAAAGCGGCGCATACGCCCCTCGCAAAAGCTGCGCATTGGAGCGGGGAGCAACCTAAGGTGAGGCGAGCATAGATTGCATGACTGAGAGGCAGATTGAGCGAAGCCGAAAGCTTGGCCTTCTGCTGCGGATCCTCGATCACCTTCGGATGCGTATTTCGGGTCGGGATGGCGTCAGGGCGGCTTTAGCTGTTATCACTAATACATACGGCCGATAAAAAATTAAAAATAACTGAGACATACCTGGCCGCGGCGATCCTCGTCAACGTCCCACATCGGAGAATGGATGCTGCCATCCAAGTTCACAGAGTGCGCCTTCGAAAGGGGGTCCGCCGAGGTTCTCCCGCCAAGCCAGGGAGAAAAGATCAAGAACAGAGTGAGACTTTTGTTGGTCAAAGCTAAGAGAATGACAGCTCGGCGCAGATCTGGAGTGAGATTCTAGAATGACATTCGTGATGGCGATGGATAGAAATACACCGCACCGTGAAGGAAGATGCGTTGCTGTGGTTGCAAAGACGCGTTAGGCACAGGTCCGCGCGTATGTCGGACCTTCCAAGTCTCGAAAGGGCAGGCTGCGCCAGCCGGCGCCGAAGTCTATGTCGGCAAGAACAGAGTGAGCCTTCAAAGCTTGCAAGCCAGAACCACATCTAGAGTGCGTCTAGAATGACATCCGTGATGGTACTTTAACAATGATGGTCGGACAATACATAGCACGAAGCAACCACGAAAGGCAGGAAGTAAGACGCATGCGTCGCTTAAGCTGCAATCAAGAAAGAAGAGAGTTCACCGTGTGCAGTGCAGGCCAGAGTGCTCTAGAGGACGGTGATGGATGGATACGTGCATGCAGACATACGGGCGGCGGCGGGGGGTAGACATCACGACCGGGGTGGAGACCAAGGATGGGCTCGAAGATCCACCATGCATCACCGACGATCCCGATCCAAAAATGACATTCCAAGTCCGAAAAAGGGCCTAGAACGGAGACCGGGGGCTTTAAGCGGCGAAAAATAGACGACATTCATATACGTGCGGGATATGTTAAGCCCAGCTCGAAGTCCGAGCGCGTAGGCGTTTGTGCGGCGTTCTTATGCTAACAGACCGGAGAGGAGAGAAACAAGTCGGAGAGAAGCTAGAGCCCGAGATCGAGGAAAACGGAACATAACAAATATTGGAAATGCGGTTGGTCGGACCAAGGCGTTATCGAAACTCCAGACGACCGGGCTTAAGCGGAGGGATGAGAAGGCTTATGATAGAGGTCCAGTGTGATTTTAGAGTGTAACTTCCATCGAATTCGGTTGGGACTTAGTAGAGTCTGGCGTGGACGAAGACGCCAAGATGGTTTCGGAAGCATTTACGAGACGGCTCCAGTCTCCGGGAAAAAGCCGCGTCCAGGACATCCAGCTTTTGGCCCAGATGGATGTCGGAGAACACTGTGGACACTGGCAGCTCCGGAGCGAGCTACATTCCGGTGGAGGACTGGACCGCGGGGCAGCCAGGCGGAGTCCAGATGTTGATGCTCGGGGAAAAGGTGTGAAATCCGGAAAAGACTCGCGAAACGAGGAAACACGGCGGCTTGCGCGATTGAGATGGAGGAAAGGAAAAGACATCCTGATCAGTTGTTCAACATTTGTCCTTGTTGTGGATCACGTATGTACTTCCCACGCATGTAGCACGTGTTTGTTGAACATTGAAGTTCAACTTCAAGTTGAATTTCTTTTGTTCCTTGAAAGGCGCGACAAGACGCTCAGGTGGTTTGCAGCCTCATCTCATCGCGGGGAAGCAGAGCTGACGGGGGACCGTGCCATCCTGCGGATACCAGAGTATCCGAGACAAGCGGCGGGGCACGAACACAGAAGGAAGATTGAGTAGTAGAAGAAAAAATGACCTTTGCCAGAAGAGCGGCCTGGTGTAAGTACCAAGATTTGAGAGCGGATAACCTCAGTCAGGCCCGAGTTGTGCTTTCTTTTTTCTAGCGTCCAATGGATCGGAACCGCGAGCAAAATAAACCCACTGAGAAGAGGAGAATTATCGGCCACGGCTGGGGCGCCACTGCATCAATTTCTCCATTGTCGGTATTGGTGTCGAAGCAGACGTCGCCTCGACTCATGACCGCGCAGCATTTCAGTTTTTCCGACAGTCTTCACATTACGGGGTGGTTCAACACGAGGTGGATGGATGCAGGCCTTGTGAAACGATGAGTTACATGTTTTGAACGCGATGATTATTGGTGTTGGAGCCGCGTCACGAGGAGAAAGTCAAGTTGAAGCCGTCGGCCGGACGGACAGCAGCGTAGTCTTAAATTTTCTGGGCGCGGGGCTTCTAACCGTTGCCGCAGCTTTGCGAAACCAGGGGCGAAAGCTGTATCCAGTAGTATTCAAGATGCTGCGTGCGGAAACTAATTAGTAGAAAAAATGAGATGCTCTATGCAAGATATGAAGGCGACTACAACCCTTCAGCCCCGACATACGCGTCCAACGTTATTTTGCCCTCCGCAAGCAAGCCGCGCAGCTCATCCTCCTGCTTCCCGACACCCTCGAGAATGCCCCACAGCCCACCGGCACTGAGCGACGAGCGCTCCCAGATCGCTTTGGCCTTCGGTACGGCCAACCGGACCCGCTTCATGACGTCCAACATTTCCCGTAGCGCGAACGAGCGCGCCTGGAACATATTTCCTAGCGCGATGTTCAGGAACCCTCGCGAAGGTGTTAGCTAGAGGAAGAGGAAAAGAGGGGGGGCATACAGGGATGGTGTTCGTCGTCCGGCGGGAAAGAGTCCGCGGCTTTCATGTACATCAGCCCCGCATTGCGGTTCAGCTCCCTC
Source organism: Mycena latifolia (assembly GCA_029289555.1). NCBI lineage: Eukaryota > Fungi > Basidiomycota > Agaricomycetes > Agaricales > Mycenaceae > Mycena > Mycena latifolia. The sequence continues at coordinate 200,809 of JARJLE010000120.1, read as the reverse complement.
CGGTGCGTGGGGTCGAGCCCCGCTTTCTTGAAGAAGCAAAATCCTTTCATGCTACTCAATGATCAGTGGGATGGACACAGAGAAGTGGAGGGATGCACTCACGCGTACGCCAGTCCCCGTGGGTACAGATAGAAGGAGCTAACAAAGCCAGGATCCACCGGCACCCGCTCAGGCGACTCTCGAAGCGCTACATCTACCTCGCTGATAAGGAGGGTAGACTCCTTGTCGAGCTCTTCGAGGAACTCCGGGGATGGCTTCAAAGCGTATGACTCGACCACAGCAAATAAGTGAATGGGAGAAATATGGCGGACAGGCAGCATACCTGCATGAGCGAGTCGATATACAGGTTTTGGATGCCGAAGAGGAACGTGTTCTCGAAGACCGCGCCACGATCGTCCTTGGGGACCAAGATCCAGCTCTCTCGGAGACTCCGCAGGACGTCAAGTGCACGCTTGAAAAATTCGACGGCGACGTCGTGGCGCTGCCGTAGGTTACTGTCTAGGACGGCTCTCATGATCCACGCGCTAGACCTGATTTAGTAGTGAGTGGTCTGGAGAGAGCTGAGCTACCGGACAGTTAACGAGATGGATGGGCGGACGGCGTCCCAGCCCTTGTCGCGCTGACGCGCGAGCGCCTCCCGGATGACCATCTCGGGCCCGGCGTCTGTCCAAGGCTTGTAGACGTAAATTTCAAGTTGAACTTGCAACACTATGTCAAGAGCAAGTCCACGATGTTGAACGAAATTCACACGAACTTTGCTTGTTGTATTTGGGTATGAAGTCGTTATCCGTGAAATGCAAAACGCGGGGGTCACGCATTATGCCATTGGTTAGGTCCACGATGGCCTGCGCAGGGAAGTTAGAGGGTGCACCGGGTGCAAATATAAAGGGAGGTTACGCCAGGCATGCCCCCCATTTGGTTTGTAGCCGGATCAAATTGGAGTTGGTTCATTTTGTCAACACCGCTCTTGAATTCCTGCAAACAGTGAGCACAGTTCTGAACGAAATGAGAATACGACGGACCTGATACGCGCCGTGGATGACCCAAGCCTAGGACGGTCACTGAACCCAAGCTATACTGAAGAGACTGCGGGGGGGACATACACTGCTGTAAAGATGATTGGAATTGACGGGCCGTGTAATGCTTAGGTCGGGGATCATAGCGGCCGCGAGGTCCCAGGGCATGCGCCCCTCGCCCTGCACAATAATCGCGTGCTCACCGACGATGGGCGTGTTCTTCATTTTGTCCAAAGCGGCTGCGGCAGCCGTTAGGCCCGCCTGGTACTGCGCCTTCTGAACCTCCTCTGCCGGCTTTAGATCGGATTTAGGAAGCTTAAGCGCGTCGAGCGCGCGCTGCCAGCTCTCTTTACTCTCTTCATAATTGCCCAATGCCTGATGCACGAAGTGAGTCGATATATAATACAAGTGGTAAAGGCTGGACTGACATCTTTAGCCGTCGCCAGTCTCGCGAACGCCTTGGCGTAAGTCGGATCTAGCTGTGTTGCCTGGAGTCCTCGGAGGTCAAAGCCCCACCTATCGCAATCAATGAGCCACTGACCTTTTTGGCATCGCTATCTGCATCCAGATATCTATCGACAAGGCCAATCAGGTGGAATGGCGAGTCTCAGATCTACGCTCACATACCTTTTCAAAGACAGCCGACACGCCGCGCGATTGGCATAGAGTACTGCTAGCCCTTTGGGGTCGGCGGCCTCGTCGCCAGCTTGGATAGCCTCTGTGTACTTTTTGCCCGCCTCCGCAAAGTTTTTGGCGCTGAAGAGTGCGTTCCCTTGTGCTTTCAGCTCGGCCGACGACATGGCACAAAGAGAAAGTTTAAAAGCAAAAAGTCTCACCGTCACGCCTCAAATATTCAAGTTGCACGTGCGCCATGGGTTGGCCATGGGTAGGTTTGCGACGCGTTCGTGACTTCGTTAAAGGAACGCGTCCGGGTATCTCCGACCACAGCTCTCTTCTTGCCACCACCATAACTTTGCTCGCCTCGCGCAACCTGCCTTCCATGCTTCTTACTTGGTTCTGTGCTCTCAGCGCCCGCCATAATGAGTTAGCGATCGAACCACAACATCCTCGACCAGGTAGCTCGCCATGTGGATCCGACGACACTGTAGACTGGCTCCTGGGATTTTTCCGTGATGATACGCCCTAAAATCTGCAGCCACATCATCGTTGGAATGAGAAGTATGTAATTAGTAATTGTTCTAGCCAGGATCCCGAACCTTGCGAGCATGGTATGGCCACGCTTCCCTTGCTATGAGCACATCTAATAACGGCAGATAATCTTTGCAAGGCAATCCCTCTCTTTCGATTCGAAGACGCGGCTTCCAGCATATGTCTCCGGCCCGTCGTGGGACAAGGCGCTTTTAAACCATGACGAACCTCGTCGCATTGGCGGTATCCAATTTCATCCGTTCCACCTCTGCATCTTTTACCGCTGCATCGTTCAAGCTGCGGACTTTTGCGTGCCTGGGCACCTTTACTGAACCGCCTAGTATCGACTTTCTCAGCCGCCAGGACGCCCTCGAAGAGCTCCTCCTCGAGGTCGGCCTCGGCGCCCATACTCTCGGGCCTGGCTCTGTCCCGAATCTCACGCGAGTTAAAGCGCCGGCGACAGATATCGCTAAAATCGTACCAGGATGCCCAATAAATGACGTGTGGTTCTTTAACGATCAGGGACCGACACTGGAAACCCCCCACACACAGGCATTGTTGCGCGTAACTGGTCGGATTGTACGCATACGTTTGATGGCGTGGCAACTATCTGTATTATCGCGAATAGAGGGTTCTATTTTGCGAACTTGAACACCAAAGAGCTCGTCATAGACGAGGATCACACATGGAAAATTTACCATCCATCATTGGTGTGTCTGGGCCATCCACGTACGCGCGCTAGGTCTGATTCTCTCCCAGCGCGTCCAAGCGATTTCTGAAATAGGTGCTATACAAAACGCGAGCGAAATGCCCGTCCTCGCAAACTTCGCCATCGTAACCAGATCTCCATTATCCATGTCTGCATTGGGAGTACATGACACGGTGAAAGAGGCATGATAGAGCCAGCGGCCTTTTCACTTGTGCGCACTCGACGGATGTACAGTCAGCTGGCTCATAATGCGTAGAGTCCGTTCCCTTGAAATCCACTAAAATCTGATGCATTAGGAGAATTATGCATTATGAGCATTATACATTAGCACCTTATGCATTATGAAGTCTCCCAAGTGACGCGTATAACCATTTCTTCATCTAATTATTTCCGGAACGACTGGTTCATTAATATGTGTCTCGCAAGCGTTGGGCCACTGACCAGTGGAGGCGACCCATAGTACGTGAAGGATTCTTAAACATGTACAGTGCTTTGTGTGCGCCATCGTCTACTCCCGGAAAGCTCAAACTAAATGGGCTAAAACTCAGGTACATTTCGGCGTGCGATTTCTGTCCGTGCAAGTTCAGGGGGGCGGTATTGACAGATATAAATCCTCGCACAAGGATTTGCCATCAAGGATGCGTTCGGGCACGTCGATAGAGCGTTCGTCCACAAGGTCGTCGTATGGTAATTGCTGGCCCGGACCAAGGCGGAGTCCGAATTCCGATCAAAGTCGTTCTCTTCTTGCCACCATCACGTCTCCTGACGAGACGCTGCCTAGAAATTTTGTTCGTGTTTTCTCTCTCGCACATAATGCATATGCCTCATACATCATGCCTTGGATTCTCTAGACAGACGGTTCAACGATACCCCGTTCGTTGACACTCTGAGATGAACGCACCAACGTGTCCTAAATGCGGCGCCTTTGACACTAGCGCACATGCAGAAGAATTATTTACTCCGGATGTAGGAACAAGGCACTACGCGCTTTTAAACTCCAATGAGGCGCCTCTGGAGTGTGACCGGCCCATGGTCCAATCCGAGATCTCGAAAACCGAGGCCCGCTTAGCGTCTCTCGACGACGAGATATCGCGGCTCCGGGATCGGTTGCAGTGGTTGGAGGAAGAACGGGTCTCTCTATCGACATACCGCGCTCAAAACAACGCGATCCTCTCGCCGTTCAGACGGATGCCGCCCGAAGTCCTCGGCGAGATATTTTCGTGGACCCTGCCGTCAGTCCAGGAGGCATTGATGCGTCTCGAGTTCGATGTCAGTGATAGCCCTTGGGGTTTATCTCAGGTCAGCAGCCGTTGGAGAGCGGTTGTTCTCTCGATTCCCTCCTTGTGGTCTCTGGTTGCCATCGATTATATCAACGCACCGTTTTATCCATTGCCCCTGCTCAAGACCCAGATCCAGCGCGCCCATGGGATCCACATTCATATTTACGGAGGCGAGAGAACTGATTCTCTCCATCTGCTCGAGGCCTTCCAGTGTCTGGCAGATCACGCAGAGCGTTGGGAAGAGCTCTGTATCGAGTTAACTTCGGATCTAATTCCTCTCCTCAATACCCTTCATCACCGCCTCTTCTCATTGCGCAAGTTATGGATCGAGTGGGGCGTACGGGAGAGGCAGATCGCAGCTCAGTCCACTATCCATTCCTTCCAGACAGCCTCTTCTCTCTTCGACGTCGGCATCTTGAACCGGGACCGCCCGTTATCCATTCTCCTTCCTGCGCAGCAACTCACTCGATATAATGTTGACGGCCCGTGGCAGATGCATCGGAGCGTGCTGATGCTGGCCTTGAACCTAGTCCAGGCCCGTATCGACATCCCCGAGGATGAATCATTGGAGGATGGCGGTGAAATCATCGAGTTGTTGCTACTCGAGCACCTCTACGTATCCCAAGCTGAGAGCTTGCGCTACCTCAGGGCGCCTGCCGTAGAGGACTTGGGCCATTACATTGTCGAGGATGATGAACCGGATTTTATCCCTCATCTAGAGGCCTTCGTCGTGCGCTCCAACTGCACTTTGCGACGTATTTGCCTTCAAGGGACTCCTCCCGCTCGTGCAACCGCCGAGATCCTGCGCAAATTTCCCTCCATCAGCGAACTCGCGATTATAGCCAACGACCCCGACCAAGACTGGGACACCACGGACGAAATGGTCAACGGACTGATCTCCTACTTGACCATCCTCCGCCACCCCGCTGAGAATGTAGTGCTTGCCCCCCAATTATCCAAAATCTGTTTCGCATGTGAGGAGGAAAGCTACATCGATTATTCCCGCTATCTCCAGATGCTGCAATCACGGTGGAAAACGGCAGATTGTGCTCTCAAGAGTGCCGCACTGGTTATAGATTTAGAGCCAAGACTAGAAGCCGCGACACGAAGGGGTTTGGAGGCGCTTGCCCTAGATGGATTGGAGCTTTTCTTGCTTGAAGGACAGGACGCGAAGGACGTCATTAGGTGTTGGGCCATGTGCAGTTGATCCTCGGGTGACAGCTGCTAGTCCCGCTACCATTTCGTTTTCCTCAATCCAGGCCGTACTCAGAGAGAAGGATGGCCTCCAGAACTGTTCGCCGCTATTGACAATGTTTGCCTGAAGTGCATCCCCGCCAATACATTGTCGAGCTTGCTTTACAGGCGAGCACCTCCAGAGTCCTACGCCGCCCTCCCCACAATTGGCATAGGTCGCTTGGAGAATATGATTTTACGCTTGACAATCGCGATCGCCTCCCATGCCACCGCGGTCGCCTCCCGTCCCGTAGCGTCCCCGTCCGAGGCATCACAATCCATGGAATCCAGGTCCCCGGGAACTACACGTTGCAGAATCGCGAGCGGCTTAGGCAACAACGCTACCTTGCCCTCGAGAAGGTGGTGTCCGATCGTTAGAGTGGGCTTTTTCTGCACGTCGCGCGTCAGCGCGACTCTAAGGAACGAACGAAGAAAAGAGACCCACTACAGCTTCGTCAATGCATAGCCGCCCTACGAGCCGCCCGTCGCGCTCGCTGTCGCTCACGCACTCCACCTCGAGCGCGCCTTGCAGCTCGATCAGCACGAGCTCGTCATGTGATATCTTAGCTAGGGACGGCGGGAGCTTGGCAGCGGAGGAGGAGGGAAGTGAGAAGTTTATCGAGATGATCATTGGGCTAGCTGGTGGGCGGGAAGAGATGTAGGTAGACGGTGGTGGTGGTCGCGTAATTCGAGACGCGATGGGCTTGTTTGGCATCGATGTATTGATGAAATCAGCTCGGCATGCGTGCGGCAATGGAAAGTTCAAGGCTTTCCGTCGTGAATTATGGGTGGAACAAAAAGGGGATCCAAAAGATTACTTGATAGACGAGGGTGGCAGTAATGCATCGGAACGAGCCAAGAAAGAGGGCGGTATTTCGCTATAATGTCATTTTCGCAGAAAAGTTAGATTCAGTTCGCAGAATACTAGGAGAGCTTGGGGGATGATACATAACAAGGAGCAAGCGGTGAAGTTCAAAATGCGCGCATTGTCCCATTAGACAACAGGCAGAGCATGATTGTTCTCCAGGGCCGTTGCGGCACGGACAGGATCGACTCCAGGGCGCCGGTCGGGAACCTCGACTCAAAAAATATGACCGCGAGCTGGTCGTTCAAGTAGATCTTGAGGTGGAGGTAAGGTTGGGTAGTCCGCATTGTTGCCCGACTGAGTGCGTGGCAGTAGAGGTCCTGCCAGAGGAAGGTGTAAAGTAGGAGAGAAAGAAAAAAATATCGCGCACCGACAGAAGTAGCCAAATGGATGTTGTTATTGTACATCCACGATGAGGCCACCAATGAATGGGTTGCATCAGGACTTTCCGCGGAAATATTGTGCGAAAAGGGGTAATCAATACAACAAGTTAATACAAGAAATGCAAGACAAGAAAAATACAAAGGCAACTAAGACCCGCTTGGTAATGAAGAAGCCCAATGTTCGCAGCATTGCATAGATCTCTCCTGCCTATTTAGTCCGGAGAGGGATGTCCAACTGGACAAACAAGCCATAGAGTCAGTTGCCAATAGTGCGTCGAGAATAAGATGGAGCGCACCTGAGGATCATAGTTCGTTTTTCAACTCATCCCACGGAGGAAGATCAAAAAAAGTGGGAAGCAATTCCCACATCTTTTGACGCCCTGCGATAATCTTTGTTTTGGCATCTTGCGTGCAAACGTGGCAAAGATTCAAGCTATCCCTCTGGGAAACAAGGGCAAGAAATGTTCCTTTTACGACGTGCTTTTGAAAAATGTCAACTTCTTGCGCCTGCAGTTGGCCAGATCTGTACAGCCTGTCTCCTCGACGGAGGTGCTTTCTTGGATCCACCCAAATGTGTTTCCGGCATCCCATTGGAGCCGTAGGATGGCTGCACGGCCTGCGCTGCACCGCCGTTGGTCGATTGTAGACAGAGTAGCGAGAGTACCATCGCCTCGCTCAGCCCCATCGAAAATCCCAGTCTGATTGAAATAATCAACGGGTGAAAGATTTGGCAAACAGCAACGTACCGGCGAAGAACTGAGAAGTACGCGATAGTATGCACAGGGGAGAACAGAGAGTAGATTGTTTTCCCTCGCTAACGTCACAGTGTCGAAATAGAGGCCGCGAAGGGGCGTAATGCGCGTCGGCATATAAGCACCAGTTCCCGGCGTGATCAAAGCATCGTATTCTTCCAGGCTCGTAGGGTTTTCGTGAGTGAGCCGCTCCACAATTGTCTGCAGTATATCGCTGAGATCGTATTTTCGACAAAGACGAACGTGGCTGGCGATAACTCGGAGAGGAATTGCTTTCTGGGCAAAAAATAGTCTAGAACTCCAAAATGTTTGACTCCTGAAGTTCAAGATATTGAAGAAAGGAAGACTGACGGATTATAAAGTGTCTCGAGAACGCGTTTCACATCCTCCACGCGATCTGACAGCTCAACAACAGGGCAGCCCTCAATGCTAGGCTGCTCTGGAGGCTGGGGAAGTCTTTGCAGATCCCGGAAGAACGAGGAGTGGCGAGAGAGGACGCTCCAGTGGACACGAAACTGCGTGTTTCCAACTTGTAGCACTACGCTCCCATCTGGGTGCCAAATTTCTGAGCGCGTAATTTCCACGTCCTGGCGTTGGCGTTTGGCAGGAGGTGAAGCAGACATGGGACGAGAAATACTGGATCAAGGAGGGGGAGAAAAAGGCGCGCCCAGTTACGTAAGTTCGCTTCCGCCTCTCCCTCACTGCCACAACACCGCCACCACTTTTCGCTTGAATTATCCACAACTGAATACGGGCTACGAATGGCATTGTACCCCTCAACCAGCTCCTCCAAGGCTGCCACCACCCCCGGAAAAACTGAGTTCGAGATCCTCAAGGCGTTCCATAAGTCAGTCAGCTTTCCGAGTCAATCCTGCATCGGAGCCTAGCAGCTGACGAAGACCAGGTTCCTTCGCGAGGACGATGAACATGCTACCTCATGGGACGAGCAGCTCGCGGCGAAGTACTATGACAGCCTCTTCCGCGAGTACGCCGTCTGCGACCTCAAGCACTACAAGTCTGGGAACGTGCGTCGCTCATCCATCTACTAGATGTCGCGGCTGAGGACGGATGCTATGCAGTTTGCGCTGCGCTGGCGGACAGAGGCGGAGGTGCTCGCGGGCGCAGGTGAGACATCGTGCGGGAACACACGCTGCGCGCACCACGACCCCGCAGGGCCCCCGGCGCGCACGCCCCTCTCGACGCTTGAGCTGCCGTTCACGTACACGGAGCACGGCGAGGCCAAGTCCGCGCTCGTCAAGGCCGTGTTGTGCGAGAAGTGCCTCGGGAAGCTCATGTGGACGCGGAGGAAAGAGAAGGAACGGGCAGTGAAGGCCGAACCAGAGGAGCCTGGCCTTGACGGTGGTGGCCAGCGGGGGAATCGGAGGAGGACCCAGCCTGTCCCCGATAACCCTGTCGATGAGCAGGCCAGTGGGGCGAAGAGGTCGCGCGATCGTGAGGCGGGAGATTCTGGCGGGGAGCGCCCACATCGCAGACGGAATTCCCGCTCTCGCTCTCCGCATCCTGCTGGCCATCGCAGGGAAAATTCGGACCGGAACCGTCGACGCTCGCCGACGCGCTAACTGGGACGAGTCATCGAATGTACGCCGAAACACACCTGTAAGAATATAATTTGGACATGACGAGCCCATGCCTACGTTCTACGTGTGAGGGCCTCTAATCCGGCATATGTTTTCGTATTGTGCGGTTGTCCTCTTCCCCTCTTTTCCTCCGCATACAACCTGGACTGATCATCCTCCTGCTAAGTGTTCAGTGATATTTAGTCTTGCGGCGATGTGCGTATTCCCCATTGTACCGAGACTAAGCCCTCAATGTCATATCTTCAGCGGGCTTGTATCCTTCTCTTCAACGCCACCGCTGTGTCTGAATTTCACGGGAAAAGTGGGCCACATTTTTTCGTCGAACTGTGTTCTCTGGGTCCCTCCAAGTTCTACACTTCTGATATGGATATCTTGTCCAGCCTCAGTGATGGTTGTTATCCTCCTGCCGTGTCGTTCAACATCATCTCTCTTTTTTTTTCAGCTCTCACATCCTCCATCCAGCTGTTGCAAATGCTACATATCCCCCACAACACCTCACACCCTTGCCTTCTTAGATTGTTGTCTACGGAATCTCATGCAGCGCTTGAAGCCGACCACACTTCCAGCGGACTGGTCCGCTGAATCACTCAGCTGTCTTTTTTTTGTCATTTCGACGTTAGCTCGGTTCACCTCCGACTCACATCTGTCTTGGAGCATACAACCTTCAGCCGGGTGTCGCAACAATGTCGCAGACTCGCAGTTGCCTATTCACCTCGCCAAGCAATGGCCTCGGCTGGCCATATCGGATATTAATTTTAGGCTCCGCCGCTCCGCTGGCCGCGCCCAGCGCGTTGGCCACGTACCTCAACCACTGGACACTCAAGAGTCCCTCCCTGGCACGGAAACCCACTGGCACGGCGTTGGTCTTCGCGTTGAAATTTCTCGATATTAGGGCGACCCAACGGCTTGGGCGCGGACTCCTGCCACAATGACCTGGAGCATACAGACAAGGGTGCCGAGTCGTACCACTTCACGTCTGATACGACCCGTGGGCACGTCGCCGGGCATTGATCTTAGGCTTCGCCGCTCCGCTGCTAGTGCGTCCTCACCGCAAGTGTTCCTGTGCCAGTGCTCCCATCACACGCCCACTCACACTTGCACACACGCCCTACTGGTACGCAACTCCCGAGGAACTCATCTTCGGTGGCTATGTGGGTAGATACACGGATGTCGCAGTTGTGTCGCAGCTACCTCGACACCCGCGCTCGTGACTCGAAGCCTGTCGGATATTAATGTTAGGCTTCACTGGTCCGCTGTCAAACTCAAGCGCTGTGTCGTTCACCGTAATGTTGCTGAAGATCGGAGTCCGTGCTAACGTCACCAACACTCCAGTCTGGGATGCAAAATCAAAAGGACGTCCCTGCCGCCCACGGAGCGCCAGGAACGGCCGCACCGCACCCTCGAAATCGCCGGATCCCCCCCGCCCCTTGCCCTGCCTTGATATGCCGATTTACACGCAGCCCGACTGAGCACGTTCATCTCCGAGTGCGGCCCCTACGCCGGCGCCACCGTTACGTCGCATACATACGCGCCACAGTAACGTTGCGGGTGGCATGCTTCTGCGCGGTCCTGTCATTGCCAACGCACGTCATTCGTTCATTCTTTCATTAATTTGTTGTTGGTGATCTGCGTTGGCCCATTAACCGCAATTTTTTTTTCAATTCTCTCAACCCTGCTTGCTTTATACGCTTGATCACCCTGGCGAATTCTTGGACCCTCTAAACCCGCGCTACCGCCTCGTCTGCTCTCTTCTATGCAGATCTGTCAAGCCTTGCGAACGGTCGCACACACACGCACGCCTGCCGCAGTAGTGCCTTGATGTCGGGAAGATGCTCTTCCTGCGGCACCTATGCCCTGTACCTGAGGCATTACACTGAAAGACACAATATATGCTCCAGTTGTACGTTCGGCCGGCCGCGGGCCCGTGGCTATCCTGATCCTGAACAGACTTGAAGCCGAACATATAGGGTACTCTCATCAACGTCGCACCATTTCGCCAGCATTTTCATTCGGCTGTGTCGGCTGCTGTGGCCCGTGGGCTGTCTTTTCCAGGCTCATTCACTCGGGTCTCTGGCATCAAGTTTCAACATTACAATCGCAGAGACCTGAGAAATCCAACAGACAGAAATCATATCATATATTTTTTCGGCCAAGTCGGCTGATATGGCGGGGAGTTGTATGTTTCCCGTCTTTTCCGAGTGTGTTCACTTTCATTCAGTCGGTTCACTCGGTCCGCAACATGGTACTAGTAGTACGGTAGCGCTCTGTGAGATCAACCATCGCATCTGTTTATTTTTCGAGTGTTGGCATCTTTCTGGCGGCGACTTCCGTCTTCCCCAGCTCGTTCACGCGGATCTACTCGGCTGCGGCCTGCTACGGCTCTGCGGGCATCATCCGCATCTTTTAATTTTTGAGTATCCATCCATTTGAGTTCCATCTTTTCGCCATATTCACTTCGGCTGCGGTTCATCATCTCGATACCGGTGACTTTGAGCTTACCGTGGATTCGAACCTCTAGACGCTCTTTTTGGTGGGAATATGCGGAGAAGTTGAAACCACCGCTGGAGGCCGATGCTTCGCCCTGCTTCCGACCCTCGTCTGTCGGTGGTAATGCAGGTACATGAAACTGCCGACGCCGATGGAGTCCGAGGACCGACGCGCCGTCGGTGCGCACACCGCCGGTATTGGGATTGATGATCATTTCTTAAGTCGTTGGTGGTGTCGAAATTGTGTCCCGTTTTGACAGTACCATTTGCTCCTGCTTTCCTTGCTTGCTTGCCAGATTTTTACCGCCTCTGGCACTACTGCTATTCGGAATTGCTTTTGCATACACCATGCCGTGCCTCGTTCTGACATGCCGACTACCGATACATATGAATTAGCAAGTTCCCTGTCAACGACCCCCCTTTCTCCGCTCTTGCTCCACCGCAGCTTCGAAAGTTCCGCGGGGGAATACTTGCCGGCCTACCTAAAGTTTAAAAAACCCGCGTCGTGTACCGCCTCATTTTTTTTTCTTGCTTTTTATATTTTTTTCTGGGATCCTTGACCAGGCATCATGCGCAATTAACGAGGTCGTCGTTACATCACCCTATGGACGCCGGTCATGGGACGCGGAATGAATGTATAGCCAATATCCCCGGCGGCCGGAAGTGAAATTTTGATCGATCGACGCCGCCATGTGTCAGTTTGTAAAAGGAAATCCGGTAGTATTTCCCTAAAGAAACGCGCTCGACCAGAAAACCAGCCTCCCGCCTCCTTTCACTCATCATTCGTCTGCCAGAAGATGGGGGAGGGCGGGGGACGGGGGGGACGGAGGTCTGCTCAGGTGTGTGGCACAGTGTGGGGAATGGAGAGTTGATGGAGAGAAGTCGAAGTTTGTTGGGTGATCAGAATCGAGATCCAGGGGGTCACGCTTGTTTTACCCCCTTCTGTTTTCCCCAGTCTGCCAAGGAAAGTGGGGTCCGTCACTTTTGCTCCTCTTCCTCCCCCACATCATGGCTGAAGTCCTCCAGCCACCAGCACCCATCTTCTCCTCGCGCGGGGGCACCAGCATCAAGTCGTTCAAGTTTCGTGGCGAAAGAATGAGCAACTCGAGTCCCCCCTCGATGGGGGCGACTCGACGAGAAGGAGAGCCTTCGGAATGTCAAGTCTGCTGGGCCGTCGCGCAAAAAAACGAATCTCCACCCCAACCGGATCTTGATTCGCTCGTCCTGAGGGAAAAGCTTCTCGATGCGGAGCCTCGGTGCGTTGCCATTGCGAGCGGCTGAGCGGAGCGATACCTGATACATCAATTTTCATCAGTGCATCTGAAAATATGGACCCCGCAGTTCCGTCACGGGCCAGGAATCCGTCGCGACGAGTAACCGAGTGCGTGCAATTTTTTTAAATACATTCCCACCGGAACCTAGTGCTGACCACCATGTCGCTTCCGTCCAGGCCGGCTCCTGCTGCCCCTGCGAACAAGCAGCCGCCCGCAAAATCACGTACGCTCTTCCGGAAAATAACGACCAAGTTTAACCGCAACCGCTCGCGCTCGACGTCCCCCTCCGGCAAATAACCGGCGGCGGTCTGTAGTTCCCCAGGGGAACACCACGGTCGCAGCGCAGGACGCGCGGAATGCAGCTCTCAGAGCACGAGGGCTGCTGCCGCCGCTGCCTCTGAGCGTGCAGGAGCAGCAGCAAGACATGCGCATCGCCATTGTAGCCTCGCCTGAGCCGGGCGAGCAATCTGCGCTCGACCGCCGCCCGACCGCCGCAAACCGCATCAAGGAGGAGTGGGAAGCGAAGAACCGCGAGCGGTTAACGGAGTTCCGCTTTGGGGGAAACTCCCCCGCGGCGTCCCCACTGCAGGAAAATTTCCCGGCCTCTGGGCTGGACGCAGTGAAGGAGGTGGACACGCCCCTCCCATCGCCGCTCCTGTCGCCGGAGGCCCAGGACCCGCCGTCAGAATTCGGGGAGCAAGACGAGCCGAAGCGTAAGGTCCCAAAGGCGCCGCCCCCAACGCTTAATCTCAGCCGCGGGCACCACCTCTCGCCGCCGCTGATGCAGGCGTGGTCGGACGCCCCGGCCGACCCGCACGTGCTGCCCCTCCCACCGTCGCCCGCCCCCGGGAGCGCGGCCGAATCCAATTTCGCGTCGCTCATCTCGGCGTTTGCGGTCACCCCCGTGGCGGACGCGCAGTTCACGCCGCTCTCGCCGTCTTTTATGCCCCTCCCGCCCTCGCCGTCCGTCTCCAGCGCACCCAGTCTGCGTGGTACTGGAGACCCCGCGCGGCGCGCCTGCGTCCCCCACCATCCCCGCCGTGCGCTCACACTCTCTCACCCGACCTGACGCGTCCGAGACCGAGTCGAGCCTTGGTGTGCCCTCCCTTCTCTTCGACGCCGAGTCGCACTCGACGGTCGACACGGCCGACTCGTCGTTCGGCAGTGCGAGCGTGGGGCGCATGCGCGGGGTGCCGCCCGCGACGAAGGTGAGGAGCAGCACGTACGAGCCCACCGCCCAGGTGCACCACGAGATCTCGGTGATCGTGGAGAGCCCCGGCGAGGAGCGCGACGGCGTGCCTGTCTTCGTCGCCCGTCGACGAGCAGGGCAAGGCCGAGGGTGCGGCGACGCCCCCGCGGCGGCGCGCCACGGAGCCGACGCCCCTCCGCGGACCGGCGAGCGGCGCAAGTCGCTCAACGTCTTTAAGCGCAACAAGGGCGAGGGCGGGCTCTCGACGATGATGAGCATCCGGCGCTCGATGGGCCTGGGGCGCGCCAAGTCCGCTGTGGGCCCGCCGAAGGGATTCGATGCAGCGCATTTGCCGCCGTCGCCGACGCTGCCCGGTGACTTCGGTGCCCAACAGGGGGCAAGGGGGCGCCCGGTGGCGGCGGGGGCTAGGCATGCGCATCGGCTGAGCGTGGCGCCGACGATGTACGACGGGGCCGGTATCCTGCTGGAGCTGAATAAGATCGAAGACGAGGAGTCGAGACGAATGACGGAGGTCGCGTTCATGTGATCTCTTCCGCCCGCTCGCCTCCTGCCTCCCCTGCCCCTGCGTCCCTTTCGCGTCCTCTATTGACATCCCGCACTGTACACTCACTCACGCATACGCTTCACCGACCCACTAATCCTTTCCTTCGGATCCTCTGTTTATATCACTCCATTTCATTGTACCCAATGTATCTCTACGGTCACTCCTCGCTATTTCCCTTCGGGTCTCGTATTCTCTCATTCATGGCTTGCTTACCCGGATACCTGCATAATTGTCCTATACCACACACCAATCAAAGCCACTGTCTCTCACAGATAAATTAGGAGTGAGGTGCAATGGAAGCATGGTTGTCTTAAATCGTGAGGAGCTTGAGAGGCCGGACCCACCTCCGAAGCTTGCCTCGGCTGTTGCTCAGCTGCAAAAGAAGAAAAAGTGGAGAAGATCAAGTAAATTCAGTTGGGCTACTCCCTCCATGCGTATGCCTGAAGCACTAGAGAAAAAAGGGGTTCATTACATAAGGAACGCGTCGTATGTCCACTGCGCACGTGATACTCTTCCCTTGATTGCCTTTTATCTCCGCGCCCATGTCGTCCGCCGCCGCCGAGCTCAAGGCGCAGGGAAACGCGCTATTCTCCGACAAAGACTTTGCGGAGGCGGATGAGAAGTACACGGAGGCTATCCAAGCCAGTGAGGCTATCGACCCGAAAGGGCTGGCGGTGCTGTATGCGAATCGCGCGGCGTGCCGGCTGTCTTTGAAACGGTCAGTGCGCCGGTAGGCGTGTGCATTAGTTTGTTAATGGGGTTGATAGGTACCTGGATGCGGATGAAGATGCCAGGAAGGTCGGTGACTCGTTGATTCTGGTGTGTGCCGCGGTGACCTTGAATTTTGGAACTACAGGCAACACAGCTGGACCCGACGTATGCGAAGGCGTTTGCGCGGCTGGCAACAGCTCAAGATGTACGTCCGATCCTAGCCATTTGCATATTAGGGTATTTACTCCTTGCACCAGGCGCTGGGGAATTATTCCGACAGCAAAGAAAATTGGCAGCGCGCACTCGACGCGCTTCCCACGTCCGAGCTTACGCCGGCGGAGCAGTTCCAGCGGGAGCAGTACCAGGCGGGGCTGTACGCCGCAGTTGCCGGGGTGCTCAAGCTGCAGAGCGCGCCAACCTACCATAACGAGCTGGCCCCGGGGCGCATGCCCTGGGATCTCGCGGCCGCGATGATCCCTCGGCTACGTGTCGCGCGGCCTGTGAACGCTGACCACATTTACAGCAGCGTATGTCCCTCGGCTCTGTACGGTATAATATGCTTGCTTTACACTTGCTCTGCTAGGCGTGGGTCATCCACGGCGCGTATGAAGTCCGTCATGCGCCCCAAAATCTTTCTTCGGGCGGCGTTGAAAAATCTTATAGGAATTTACAAACGGCGTCAACAAGATGAAGCAGCTTCAGATTGACCCCGTTACGGGCCACATACGGGGCATCCCCTTCGTAAGATGCCGAATTAATATTCAAACACCCCGTTCAGCTCGCTGCCCAGGCCATCGTGGACCTCGCCAACGGCATCCTGCGCGACGCGCGCGTAGTGCACTGCACAGGCGACGCGTTCATTGCGCGGTACAACAAGCAACGTCCGTTCAGCTTCGTTCTCGTGCGCCTGCAGCTGCCATTGACGAATAGTCACAAGTGGTCTATGAAGTCAAGGTGTGCCGGGCCTGGACGGACACCCCGCCTGAGGTAGTTGTCCGCGAGGCATTCGCGCGGCAGCGCGCTGAGGGCTGGGAGGCCGCGCGGTGGGGAGTCTCGCTCACCATACGGTAACCGTCTCTTTGGAATTTTCGTGACCGAAATACAAAAAATATAAACTAGTCCGTGGCTCATGCGGGCCATCATGGACGCTGGCCTTCTGCAGCGGCACGAAACTGCTGCCGAGCTCCTCAAGCGCACGCTCGACGTCCTGCGGACCCTCCAGGAGAACTGGGTTCAAGTGCCTAAGGCCGAACGCGGCGTCGTCTTCGAGCCGTCGTTCCTCTTCGGCATCCAGCGCCTGTACATCGACTCACTAATGCAGGTGGGCCTCATCTCTGTTGTGTGTGCTTGCAGCTGACTGGGGCGTAGTCCTATGCTTTGAATCCCGCGCCGGAGCTCCTGGAAGAGCTGGACAAGGAGTCTGATCTCCTCATTCGTGAGGTGGACGAGACACTGCGGCAGCCGCGCTCCCAGAACTGGACGGATCCTGGTTTTTTTGGCTCCTTCTATCTCTACCCGCGGGGATTAGCATATGCGTCAGCCCGTCCTTAATTGCCACTATGCTTTATTAATCAACGCGTCCAGGATGAAGGCATTCACATACACCAAAAAGGCGGGGCTCAGCCCCAACGACACGCGGGACCTTCACCGCCAGGCGGCGCTCGCGTACATCACAGCCGCCGACGCGTTCCCGCAGGACGATGAACAGTATCCTTGTATGCATACATCCAACTCTCCCTTCTTCCTTTTGTCCCACGGGCTTGCGCTGACGTCGCTGCGACATACATAGTGTTCCTGAAAAACGCGCTAGAAAACATGCTCCAGGCACACTCGTTCCCGCTGCGAGAGACGTTGGGTATCATGGAGCGCATTCGGCTGAGCGCGCCGCAGGCACGGGCGATCTGGGAGAACTCTGCCCTCGGAGTGCAAGGGCTCTGGGGCGTGCTCGAGGGCGTTGGGAGGCGAGAGGAGGAGCTGCGAGGGATGCTTGCGCGAGGGGAGGTTGCGATAGAGGAGTGTGTTGGAGCTGCAGCTTGAGGTGGCGTACTAGGCGGCTTGGTGTGCTAGTTGGTTGGATTGGCATCTCCTTTTCGCGGCCCATTTGGCATTATTGTGACGCACATATTCTTTAATTCTTTGTGGAATTTCCTCGATGATCTAAGTCCCTGATTTTATATTTCACTGTCTCCTTCGGCCTCCCCCTGGCTCAGGGCTCAGCTTGGGTTCAACACGTCCAAGCTGCTTACAAATATCGGAGAGCATCTGCCGAATTGATCCCATCGGTGCAAACAAAGCCTCACGCGTCGCTTTGTCTTTCCCCCACTCTCCTCGACTTAGAGTGTTTGCCTCATGTCTTCTTCACCTCCTGCCAAACGCCAACGCCAGGACGTGGAAATTGTGCGCTCAGAAATCTGGCACCCCGATGGGAGCGTAGTGCTGCAAGCTGGAAACACGCAATTTCTAGGGCTGCCGCCTGTTGCCGTCGCCACGGTTCGACGGCACCCGTTCAGCGGGTACCCGTGCCGTCCCGTCAGCCATTTTTCATGGTGGTCAACGGCACGGTCACGGCACGGGTATGACCCGTTTTCAACCGTCGAAAAACGGCGGTCGCGGCCGTGGCTACGGCTATCGACGGGTGCAAGAAATGATTCAATTTTTGTTCTGTTCATCGGACAGATGAATAGTTGTGGTGCTCCCCGGTATTGTTGCCAGAATTCGAACCCAGCCTCTTATTTTGTTGAAATTTCCTGTAGTGCAGCCAACTGTGAAGTACCCTACCTGCACCTTCTTTGTTCCCCATAGACACGGACTCGGAAAGAGAAGTCGGGTATTATGTAAATTCGCGGGAGCCCCATGTTGAATATCCTATTGCCGTCGGCGATCAATAGTGCCATCATTTTTCCTTGGTCCTATATGCCGATGTCCGTGAGCCGTGCGCCTCAGTGGACCGGCTCTGACGCGCCATTTGCCTCGGAAGTGCTCCTCTATCGGTATTGTGGCAGTCTCACCATCGTATGTAGCTCCAAATGATGTATTTTGCGCCGTCATTTGCCGTGTTACCGTCAACGGCCGTGCCGTTGACCGTGCCGTTCCGTCAGAGATCTTGAACTGTGCTCGACGGGCCGTTGAAACAACGGGCCGTGCCCGTTGCTCACCCGTCGAATCGACGGCCGTTGCCGTCGCGGCAACGGGTGGCAGCCCTAGCAATTTCGCGTCCATTGGAGCTTCCTCTCCCGGCATTCCTCGTTTTTCCGTGACATGCAAGGGCTTCCCCAGCCTCCAGATCAACCTAGTCTTAGTCTTGAAGGTTGTCCTGTTATCGAGCTGTCAGATCGAGTAGAGGATGTGGAAAACGTTCTCGAGACGCTCTATAATCCGTCAGTCTTGTGCTATTCGTTACGAAAACCATTGAATGGGCTCTGTTAACACCTTTCAGGTTGTTTTTTGCTCAGCAAGCCCTTCCTCTCCCAGTCATTGCCAGTCACATTCGTTTGGGTCGAAAATATGATTTCACGGACATACTGCAGTCAGTTGTCGAGCGACTCATTCACGAGAACCCAATGAGCCTAGAAGAATACGATGCTTTGATCACGCCGGCAACTGGTGTCTATACGCCGACACGCATCGCGTTCTTTCGCAGCTTCCGTTTCGACCTTGTGATTTTAGCGAGGGAAAACAATCTATTCTCTGTTCTTCCCTGTGCATACTACCGAACATTGTGCCTCCCACAAGTACGTCGCTCTATGTTAAATGTTTCCGTCGTTGATAAATTTGAACCAGACCGGGATTTTTGATGGGATTGCTCGACGCGATGGCACTATTGCAACTCTCTCGCCCATTGATCAACGGCTCCTGAGTTTAGGCCGTGCAGCCATCCTACGAGCCCAATGGGATGTCGGCTACACATTCGGATGGGTCCAGGACGCCGAGGAGAAAGATTGCACCACTGTTTCCGCCTGCCGGCGCAAGAAGTCGTCGTTCTTCCGTCGGCAAGTGGTTAACGGCAATGTTATAGCCCTCCATCCCGTGTCGAACATAAATTTTTTGAATCTTTGTTCAGATGGCATGGAAAGTGCCAGAACAAAAATGGCTGCAGGACGCCGAAAGATGTGGGAATCCCTTCCCACTTTCTTTGAGCTCCCTGCATGGGACGAGTTGAAAAACGAGCTATAATCCTTAGGCGTGGTTCGTCTTCTTCCCGGCTACAGTTCTTGCAATTGATTTATTTTCTTCGTTGTCCAGTTCAACGGATCCCTCCCAACTATTTCACAGAGACGGAAAGATTTGTCTAGCAGCAGCATATTACATTGTACCAAACAGGTCGCTGTTGCCTTCGTATCTTGTCGAACATCTATTATATTCACACCTTTTTCGCGTAATACTTCTGCGGACAGGCAAAACCAATTCATTGGTAGAAGCAAAGCGGATGCCCTCAATGGGCACATGGGCCAGTACCTGTCTTCTTTCTTTTTCTACCAGACGCATACGACCGCTCGAAGCGTTGAGAGACGGTGTGAGCCAAATTCTTCTAATGACCCACCTCGAAGCGAGTGCGGGGTTCTAGTTGGTAATGGTAATTCCTGCACCATCGTTGACATTGAACGTTTATATAAACTGTCGAAACAGAAGAGGAGTCACCGCCGAGAATTTATGCGTGCCGCCAAAGGACAACGTTGTGAAAGCAGAGTTGACCGAAGGGAAGAGCGGGCATAGAGGGTCCCCGAGGTTTCGTTAGATGAGACTCTGAGCGCCGAGCCGAGGTTGCGTGTTCCGAAGTAATTAAATTTCCTGTTGCCCAAGTAAAAAATCAGCGTTGCAGCAAAGACACCAACACTCAGGGATGCTTCCTTCCGAGACAAACGCGCATCACAGGAAATTAAGGAACAACATTGGTAGGAACGGGGAGAAGCATCGAAAATCATGCCATTGCATAGAATGTCACAGCGGCGGTTGGAAATGAACGAGCTTCGAAAGGGGAAGACCGGCAATTTTCAGCTCGTTCCAAGGTCGTACAGTTTGTGTTCGGCCGAGGTGACTTCCTTCCGAGTGTGCGCACAAGGGGGAACTGGGTGTGTGAGATGGTGACACACCAATGTTACGGAGGTACGCAAAGCAATGCAACGGACTGGCAGCGGAGCAGTAAAGCCTGAAATCGATATTCAGGACGAAAGAGTATTTATCTCATGTGCCGAGGCAAATACTGCTGCAGCAGCCGACGCAGATTCTGCATGGTATCAGATGCGTTGAATGAACAGAGAAGATACGAGTCCTGAGAAGGTTGGGTGAGGATACATTGAGATGCAATTGAGGAATTATGCACAATTGTCACGCCTCGACTCGGAGGTCGGCGCAGACAAGGGCTCGTCATGTCAAAAAATATTCCTGCAGGTGTGTTTGGCGCACATTCGATGACTCGTCCGTGGGCGAGCGTTGACGGTTCTGGTCTGAATTTTCCCCGCAATGACTAGCAGGACTCGGTGAGAGCGAGAGCGGGAATTCCGCCTGCGATGTGGGCGCTCCCCGTCAGAATTTCTCGCCTCACTGGCACGATCGCGCGACCTCTTCGCCCCACTGGCCTGCTCATCGACGGGGTCGTCGGGGACAGGCTGGGTCCTCCTCCGGTTTCCCCGCTCGCCACCGCCGTCAAGGCCAGGCTCCTCTAGTTTGGCCTTCGCGGCCCGCTCCTTCTCTTCTTTGCGCGTCCACATGAGCTTCCCGAGGCACTTCTCGCACAACACGGTCTTGACGAGCGCGGACTTGGCCTCGCCGTGTTCCGTGTACGTGAACGGCAGCTCAAGCGTCGAGAGGGGCGTGCGCGCCGGGGGCCCTGCGGGGTCGTGGTGCGCGCAGCGTGTGTTCCCGCACGATGTCACGCCTGCGCCCGCGAGCACCTCCGCCTCTGTCCGCCAGCGCAGCGCAAACTGCATAGCATCCGTCCTCAGCCGCGACATCTAGTAAATGGATGAACGACGCACGTTCCCAGACTTGTAGTGCTTGAGGTCGCAGACGGCGTACTCGCGGAAGAGGCTGTCATAGTACTTTGCTGCGAGCTGCTCGACCTACGAGGTGGCGTGTTCGTCGTTCTCGCGCAGAAACCTGAGACGCCGCCAGCCGCTGGCCTCCGACACAAGTTGCCACTCCGATGCAAGATTGACTCGGAAAGCTGACTGGCTTGTGCGGCGCTTTGAAGACCTCAAACACAGTGTTACCGAGGGTGGGGCGGCCATGTCTGACGGGTAGATCTAGCGCCATCGTGGCTCGTGGGTTGAATTCGGAAATAGCGAGAAAGTGGAAAGGAGCCGGCAAGGAGTCAAAATAAGGCAACTTACGTAAAGCCGGCCGCGCTTTCTTTCTCCCCTCATGTCTTCTTCACCTCCTGCCAAACGCCAACGCCTGGAACTGGAAATAACACGCTCAAGAATGTGGCACCCCGATGGGAGCGTAATACTGCAAGCTGGGAATACGCAGTTTCGCGTCCACTGGAGCGTCCTCTCCCGGCACTCCTCGTTCTTCCGTGGCATGCAAGGGCTGCCACAACCCTTAGATCAGCCTAGTGTTGAAGGCTGCCCTGTCGTTGAGCTGTCAGATCGCGTGGAAGATGTGGAAAACGTTCTTGAGACGCTGTATAATCCGTCAGTATTTCTTATCTTAGGCTCCAACTTCTCGAGTCATTTTAGAACTGATTTTAGATTTCTAGGCTCTTTCTCGCTCAGCAAACCATTTCTCTCCCACTAATCGCCAGTCACGTCCGTTTGGGTCGAAAATACGATTTCAGCGATATACTCCAGTCAGTTGTGGAACGGCTCGCCTACGAAAACCCCATCACTCTAGAAGCATATGATGCATTAAGAACGGGAAGTGGCTCGTATTCACCGACACGCGTCGCCGGCGGAGGGCGAAGCCACTATTTAGACACTGTGACTCTGGCGAGAGAAAACAATCTACTCTCTGTTCTCCCCTGCGCATATTATCGAACGCTCCAAATTACTTCACCGGTACGTTCGTTCCTAATATATTCTAAATATTTTCGTCATTGACTCCTTCCAACCAGACCGAGATTTTCGATGGAATTTCTCGAAGGGCTGGCACTCGTACCACTCTCTCTCCCACAGATCAACGCCTGTGTAGTTTAGGCCGGGCGGCCCTCCTAAAGGCCCAATGGGATACCGGATATACATTCGGCTGGCTACAAGACGGCGAGGAGGAGGGCTGCAATGATCCTTTCGCCTGCAGTCGCGAGAAGTTATCTTTTCTTCACCAACGGATTGTGGCCGCACAAGTTATACCCCTTCTTCCCGTTTCGTGCCTGGATCGTTTGGGTCTTTGTGCAGCGTGCATGGAAGGTGCCAAAACGAAGATGGCCGCAGGACGCCAAAAGATGTGGGAATCACTTCCCATGTTTTTTGAGCTTCCTTCATGGGCCGAGTTAAAAAACGATCTATAACGAATCCTCAACCATGCCAGTGGTTCGTCCCCTTCCCAGTCACACTACTTGCGATTGACTGTGATTTCGTCCAGAGACATGGCCCTCTCGAAGCAGACTAAGCATCTGCCGTTCCGAACATTGGGCTTTTCATCGCCGAACGGGTCGTAGTTACCGTCATATCTTGTCTTACATTTCTTGAATTCCCTTGTTCGCACGATGATTCCACAGATGTCGACGAAACCCCGGTGGATGCAAAACAACATCTAGTTGGCGGATTCTGTGAGAACCGAGGGCCTGCCTTCTGCTCTTCTAAATTAGAATTTTTTCTGTACAAGCTCTCAGTCGATCCGGCGCCCTCGCCGAATTGATCCTATCACCACGCCGATCAATCCTGCCGCTTTTCTCTTCTTTTCTCCTTCTCTCATTCTCGGTTTAGAGGGCTCACTTCATGTCTTCTCCACCGCCCGCCAAACGTCAACGTCAAGACGTGGAAATAAGACGCTCAATCGGGCACGCCGATGGGACAGTCGTATTGCAAGCTGGGGACACGCAATTTCGTGTGCACGGGAGCGTCCTCTCCAGACACTCCTTGTTCTTCCGTGACATGCAAGAGCTGCCTCGGACTCCAGATCAGCCTAGTGTTGAAGGCTGCCCTATTATCCAGCTGTCAGATCGGGCGGAAGATGTGGAACGCGTTCTCGAGGCGCTCTACAATCCGTCAGTTTGTGCTATTTCTAACTTTTTCGCTGTGCCACCCGTTGATTCGAACCGTTAATACTTCAGACTGTCTTCTTCGAGGGAAGCCCTTCATCTCCCAGTTCTCGCTTGTCATGTTCGTTTGGGTCGAAAATGCGGTTTCACCAATATACTGCCGACAATTGCAGAACGGCTCACTTATGAAAATCCTACGAGCCTAGAAGAGTACGATGCTCTGAACAAAGAAAATGGCTTATACGTGCCCACACGTATCATGCATCTTCGTGGCCTCTATTTCGACACTGTGACTTTAGCGAGGGAAAACAATCTACGCTCTGTTCTCCCGTGTGCATACTATCGAATACTCCTAAGTTCTTCGCCGGCACGTCACTGTATATACTCTAAATATTTCTGTCGCTGATTATTTCATTCAGACCGGGATCTTCGATGGGCTTGATCGAGGCGACGGTACTCTCGCGACTCTATCTCCAATCGACCAACACCGGTGCAGTGTAGGCCGTGCAGCCATCCAACGGGCCCAATGGGATACCGGAAACACACTCGGATGGATACAAGACGCTGAGGAGAGAGATTGCAGCGATTTTTTTGCTTGCAGGAGCGAGAAGTCATCATTGCTTCGTCGGATGGTGGTGAAGGGAAGCATTCTAGCCCTCCCGCCCGTTTCGTCTCTGGACTCTCTAGATCTTTGTCAAGTTTGCATGGAAAGTGCCAAAACAAAGATGGCTGCAGGACGTCAAAAAATGTGGGACGCGCTTCCCACATTTTTTGAGCTTCCTCCGTGGAGCGAGTTGAAAAATGAGCCTGAGGAGGTCTGTGTCTTCTTATTCCCGGCTGCGCTGCCTGATTGATTGTGATTTCATACCCTGTCCAGTTAGACAGATGTCCTTCGAAGGAGACTGCGTAGGCAGGAGCGATCTGTCGTTGCGAACATTGGGCTTTTCGCTGCCAGACCGGCCGTCGTTGCGTCCTATCTTGCTTGTCTTGCATTTTTTGTATTCCGTTCACACGACAATTCTGCGGAAACTCTTGACGAAACCTGTTCGCTTTTGAAAGCGGCGTGGATGCAAGAACAACATCGCCTTGGCTTATTCTGTGGGCCTGCAGGCGAGGACCTGCCTTCTATCTTTTTTCTTCATCGTGCACCGTCGTTGATTGCGATATGTTCACTCCTGCGATAATATGTGTATCCACCGATATCTCGGACCAATAACTCAGTTTCACGGAAAGCGGAAGGTCGGCAACTTGGACATAATTGAATACACCTAACTACACTACAGGCCCAACAATATTCAGGAACGATTACCCGTCTATACCCCCAAAATTACTTAAACGACCAACTAACAGTCATGCGCCCGACATCCAGATTCTCGATCGCGGCAAACGCGCCCTGGGAGAGGTCAATGCCGTCCGTGCCGCAGCCGGGGCACAGGTCTCCGACCATGACGTCGATGCTCTGGCCGTTATCTAGCGCATGGTAAGTCGGGCTGTGACGGAATAACTTTTATGACACAGACATTCGACATCGAGGTGTTGCCAGCAGTGTGCGCCGCCGTCGTAGTGCGCCTCCGACAGCGCGACGATGAAGTCCCAGTTCTGAAGCGGGGCCCCGCAGGCGCCATACCCACCGTCGGGCGTGTACCAGGTAGCTGGACGTGTCGGGTTAGTTTACGCTGTGGGATAAAAAATGGGTATTACCGTCGCCTGTGAAGGTTCCGGATCCGCTACCGCCGCCTCCACCGCCGCCTCCACCGCCGTTGGCTTCGCACTTGAAGCTGGCGATCTAACAAGATGATGTTATTCACTGGGTGTCGGTAGGTACTTGGGAAGAACACACCCTATCGTCCCAAGGGTTGTCGGTCGCCCAGCCTCCAGTTGCATCACCCGGGTTTTGGAAGGACCAGACAGATCCGGCGTCCGAACACCAGCTTTCGCTACAGAAAGTGAGTTACGTGAGAACACTTGACCTCTGCCAGATGACTTACGAATAGGCTGTGAACAAAATAAAACGGGTCAGGACGAGAGAACGTGCGTTATTGGACGAGCCATACCGTAGCACGTCGCGCCATCATCGGGCCCGAAGCTCGAGATTTGGTAAATCCAGTCGTCGCCAAGCTGGATGCACGCGTCGAGGGCCTGGACAGCGTAACCACAACGGCCACTCCAGTTCAGCTCGTCGCAGATGAATACGCCGCCCGGGGTGCGTTTCTACGGAAATTGGGTAACGATTGTGAACCTCGACAGAGCAGCGAATTTTGTACCTCAGTGGCGTTGGAGCTGCTGCCGACAGAAACGACGGTGCCATCCCAGCCATGCGCGTACTTCCAGTCAGAGAGCCCCGAAGAGGCAGGTGAGGCGACAGGCGTCGTCAGCACACCAGCGAAGAGGGAGCTAGCGAGGAGCGCGACGAACGACAGGGAGAAGTGCATCTTACTGTAAGCGGAGAGGAGGTCTTTAGCTTGGAATTTGGGTAGTCAAGCAGCAGAGTTTATATGCAGAGCCAGGATGGAGAGCTGGGGATGCCAAGACAAGTACCGCGCTGGGATTGTGCCTGCTCTGTTGGCCCAAGGAGGTTGAATTGGTGATATTTGACGTAGAGCGCGGATTGGGCGCTGGCGAGCTATTCGGCGCTGATGAAGGTCGGCAGGTGGGATGGCTCTCGAACCGGGCAGCGCGAGAGCATTGGTGACGATAACCCAGGGTAGCAGCTAGTTGGTAGCAAGTAAAGAGATCTGCGCTAAACCAATCACCGATCACCCTGCCAGGGCCATCAATTTTGAATGCGCGTGTGCGCGGGCGGCCTTCTAAATTTCCGCCGAATGACGTTGAATAGTTAACGACACAATCGGTCAAAGGACAGCGCCGACTACCCCTGACATTGTGAATATTTCCTTGTCATAATCGGACTTCTAGGGACGTGGTGATGGGGGGAGCATGTTGGTTGACGAGTGTATGTAGCGTGTCCTTGCCAAACTCAGGCGGAGCACTTGCTGAAAAATAGGGAAGCGCCGTTCATCCGATGCTCAATGGCCAAGAGGCCTCTCATTTTGCCACGGGGACTTGGTTTGTTAGAACTTGAATTTTTACTCGGCTATCCATGACAGGCAATATTAGCGTCATGAGCGCTCGAATATGGCAATGGTATGGGCGCCAGGAACTAACCTGAATTTTCCGCGTTTAGCGAAAGTGATTCATCTCCCTTTGCGCTGTGTACTCTCTCGACCACGATTTCCCTCCCACGGCGGGGCTCATTTTGCGCAGTGCGGCCAAATCCCTTGACAAATGATATTCATCACGCAGTGCGACGATCGTCTGGCGATTTCGGCCTAGAGGGGGTTAATATGAATCTCGCCCGACACATGCTCATTCATGTCTGCAACGGCGACGCGTGCACTGGAGACGCTCAGGACTCTCAGCAGAGGTATCATAATGGGCAGGCTGTCTCAAATCCTACATCCATTGCTTAACTGTTACAGTTTCTTCCGTACATTAATTATCAGTGACTTAGAATTGTCCTCAAGACCCTTTGTCGTCTGGCGCACCAATTCCGCATGGCCAGCCACGCATTTATCGGTGAGCATGAAGCCGGCTATCCGTTCTGGGGCATGTTACACATTATTGGCAACCACAGCGCTTTGAGTCTGCATCGCATGCGGCCGCCCACTTTCTTCACCGCTTGCGCATGCTCAGGAATGCCCGAGGTGTCAACTGGGGCGCAGCAGAGCAAATATCTGGCAGCCGTGTGGTTGTGAATTTCTATGCATGCCTTCAAGAAATTCTCAGTGGAAAGCTGTGAGAAGTCCGGAAATCGTCCCTCGGAGTGGATCCACCGCTGCGGTTGCTGTGTCCTGGATCACTATCTCGACCCCCGTCGAAATGCATTCCGATCGGGCACGCCGAGGAGCCGGAGCTCTGCCTCAAGCTCCATGTCTATGAAAACGGTTGAGTTTGCAATCTGGGGGGCTCGGACTGGCCGATATTACCTGAGCACCGGTAGTGAGCCATCTCGTCGATGTACCCCTTGATCAATGCTTTATCTTCGGGCCCAAGCGGCTGTTCCGCGTTAAAGTCATAACGTTGAGGCATATTCATCACCGGGCTCCAATTGCACTAGGATGAATGCTTTTGCGTGGGTGATGTCCTCCTCAGGATTTTCCAAGAGCTGCATATGGAGACGATAAGTCCCCGTCCAGTAAAATGCGTGCTGAATAGGACACCAACCGCCTCAAGCGACATTAATTGCCTCGAACAAGGACAAGGCTTGCCGAAGGAAACATTAGAAACAAGTGTGGCCACAATGGATTGTCGTCAATGGACTGAATTATGAGTTGAAATTTGCACAAGCTACTCGAAACCTCTGCCAGGAATGGGTATCAACAGGTATTAGCATTTGAACCAGCGCCATCGGAATCTGCCGATTATTTCCCACGGTTCGAACAGCTAGATTTCTGTTGTTTCGAGTTCTTTTTCTCCTAAGAGAGTGCTGGATTCAGTTTCAGGAGCCTTTCTGAGTGTAAGAGTGTACTCACCGAAAATTCAGTCAGAGTCCCACTTCCTGGATAAATGAAAAATGAATTAGATTTGCCGCCGGGGAGTTTTGCATAAGAGCCGGAGCTTAATGGCGAAACGGCGGGAATTGACATTGTCCAAGAAGTGAGACGATGGATCCGAGATTTTACTTATAGCTGTGTTCTGGACCACGAACTCTCTCAGACAAAGCGCTGCATAAATTATCAAGCATCTTGAAGGCCGCTTTGCGTCCTTGCCTCCAGTACCACATTGCCAGCCACCGTATCGATGAACACGAAGCACTGTCAGCCACGCCCTTATCAGGAAGCTTCCATGAGGCCGCCAGCTTGCTGCCCCATCGGTGGCGAATGGTCAGACCTGCCCGACACGTCTTAACCGGGGTTCAGAAGAGCAAGTTCCTGGCAGCTGCGTACTTATGAAGTTCGATTCACGCCTTCAAGAAGGTGTCGGCGGAGATCTTGGCGATGATCAGAAAATCTTCAAACGCGCTAGGGAGCGGATCGACCGCGGCAAGTGTTCGATGCCGGCTTTCGATATCGGCCCACAAAAATGCAGTCCGAGTGGTTACGCCAAGAAGATGAAGCTCTGCCTCCAGACTCTCCACATCTATGAAAAGAGTTTAGTGACAACCTCTAGGGGTCCGATTGGTCAATATCACCTGAACACTGGTATTGAGGCATCTCAGCGATGTATTCCCTAATTAATTGATTCACATCGGCCTTCTCGTCTGCTGTAACAGGCCATTACACGCCGACCTAAAACCCCGGCCCGTCTTCCTGACCGGGTATTTTCCCAATTGGACAAGGACGAATGCTTTCGCGCGAGTGATGCCTAAGGCGGGGTCTTCCAAGAGCAACCTTCGGAGACGACGAGCATCAGTGCAGGAAAACGGAGTAAAATGTGGGACGAACCGCATCAAGCGACCTGTCATTATTTGAAGCTCTGCGCTGTGCGCGCCTTAAGGTTTGGGGATCCTTAGCCTGGTAACTCGATACTGGGGATGGGTGCTCGTTCTGCTTGTCGGAGCAGGCTATACTTATACTCTAGAAACACAATAAATGCCCTAATCGAGCAATGAGGGCAGTCCTAGGACAAGGGGTATCCACAATTGTCGTAGTAGTTAAATAGTACGCGACAATAGATGTTCTTGTTGCCTCGAACAAGAACAAGGCTTGTCGACGGACAACCATACTTAGTACGGTGACCACACTGGATTACCATCCACTCACTGAAGCTCTCTTTTAAGGCGTTGGAATGGCTGTTAAACGCCTCTGCTACGAACGGGTGTGTATTAAAACGTTAAACAAGCACCTTCGGCATATGCCGAGATTTTCACACGGTTCAAACGGGCAAAACCGGAGTTTAAAACATTCACAGAGGATGGATATTCCGTACAATGGTGCTGTGTCTCGATACCGCTCAACTTTTTGAACATTCTAACAGGAATCTGCCGGGACAAGCATTTCTCCCGACACCGAAGCCGATGTAGTCGTTGCTGAGATTCGTAAAGGATTGTTGAACCTCAGGCGTGAAGCTGTCCCCGGTGCGCAGTTTTGAGAAACGAAAGGGATCGAAGGTGTGTGGGTCGGGGTAGACTTGGGGGTTGAAGTGCAGGGGCTTGGGTCCTAAAGCCACGACGCTGCCTTCTGGAATCACAACTCCGTCCGCGACCACAGCCTCGCGAAGGGTGAGCCGCGACGAGCCAACTGAATGCACTGTATCAGCGATATTGCCGATAGTAGTGTGGGGATGCGGATGCATACCGGAGAAGAGAGAATGGAAACGTCCGACTTCTTTGAGTAGCGAATCAAGCATGTGGAATTTTCCCACTGCGGTCTTGTTGCAAACACCATTCTTCGATTCAATCGCAGCAACTATTTCGCGCGGATTTGCTCGGTGTGCGCGGGTGGCATTCTCGCCAATTCGAATAAGGCGTGCGTGGTGAAAATTGATCTGTCAGGCTGCGAGTGAATTTCCTACTATGAGGGCCTTGGGAAGGACGAACGTGGTATGTATTGAGGCCATGTTCAGGAATACCACACGAACTGCGAGCCTCCGGACGTCATTGAGGTCCTCTTCAGGCGCATAGCGGAGGAGGAGGTCGGTTATAATGCTCGGATTGTCCTTAATTTCCGTAAGCACTGCAAAGGAGAGAGGGACTTGAGGGCTCACCTGCTGCCCATATTCTACCCGTGACTGGAGATACGGACTGAGGAGCCCGATAGCATCGTCCTTTCTACCCGCAATCATCGAAAATAACTTCCACACCGCACTGTGCCACGATTTAAACCATGTGCCCACGCGAATGAGGAGATGTCGTACCCGCGAGCAAAGGAGGGGAACCAATTGAGCACCTGGGCCATGGCTATGGTTTGTTCGGCGACCGTAACTTGTTTCTTGAGGAACGTATCGTTGCGACAGCCCGGAGCCCCAATCATGGCGCGGTTGCTTACGCGTGATACAAGGTGCACGAAAGTTCCAAATACGGGGACCGTGATAGAGTTTATCGAGTCGGTGATTGGAAGATGTTTGGGTACGGCCAGCTGAATTTCTTCGAGCATTTCTGGGACAAGCGTCTTTAACGCCCGTGTAAGGTCGGTTTTGAGGACAGGGCCGATGTGATACTGGTTTGTCATGATGACTTCGCCGAACATGATTTCTGGTAGAAACAGCTGTATGTTTCGCAGGGGGGCATTGAACTGGAGAAACGTTTCAATACCACGACGTCTCATTGTAGTTCTCCTGCGCAACGTACCACAGTGTCGTCCGATTTGCGAAATAATTCCACGTTTTCGGGGCCTAAGACAATACACTCTCCAGTGAGCGACGGAAGAATGAAGGGCCTGCCCCCAAACTTGGACCATCCCTCCTCGACAAGGCCGTCACTGTCCATAACGGAGCGCAGGATTGTCCAGACATATCCCAGAGGCCCAGCTCTCCCCACCCGGGGTACTGTAGATTTGCGACGTATGAGGCGTACTACGCCGATAAGCAGGGCAAAAGTGGCGAAAAGAATTGTAGCGTTGGCTTGGAGCATCGCTGTCGTTGAGGGTTGGATAGAGCTGAGGAGTATAATCGAGGGTTGCGAAACGCCGACATCATAATTTGATTCGAAATGTGATGGGAGGGACTGAGCTCAGGCCGCATTGCCGAGAGGCGACCGCTAGCGGTCCGCCGCAATTCACATAAAAAATACTCCGTCTGTTCCGGCAGCCATTCTTTGGTGTACTTTCTGACGTGGTTCACGATCCGCGGGATCGTCCCTGGTTACGGAACCCGGCGTGTGATCCTGAAGGTGTTTAACCGAAAGCTTCCTTATCCACAACCGTGCATAGTTGGAGCTGAACAGGGAAATGCCATCTGTGGGTTTCAGAAGGTTACAGAATTGGTGACCAGTGATGACAAAATTCTGGTCGTAGGGCCGTAGGGCCATACAGGCGGTCGGTAGTATTACACGGCCGGTCCCGCTCTAGCGGCTTAGGAACGGCGGTTCCCAGAAATATCATGCGCTTACATCCGAATCATTATGTCAGACGGCAATTCGTTGTTACCAAGTCAACACCAAGTTGCCAACTTCACTCGCTGGCTTGGTCCGCCCCGAACCGCATCCTTGCCTTCAACCAGTGACCATCGATCGCTGAATATTTGATGATCAACGTTTTCAATCATAGATGCGCAGACGGCGGGATAGGAGTGAGCGCTGCTACAGTATTTGTTCCATGCGGGATACTTAAGAGCCGTACCTAAATCCGATGTTTGATTATCTTTCCTCCTCCGCCCTCTACCACGCTGCACTCCTTCTCGCGGTCGTCTTTGGGCCTCTCACTCTTTTGTTCATTTTCCTATTTTTCGTTTCGAGCTCGAAGGCCCAGAAAGAGCATGCCCGTGTTCCTTCAGACCTTTCCTGGGTAGGAAATCACAAAGAGCTCTTCGGTTTCATCAGGGCCAACTGGCGCGGATTGGTGAAGTCCATCCCACTTTACATGGAAGGCTATAGTAAAGTACAAAAAAAAACCCAGTCCTCATTGCGGCCCTACGACTCATCTATCTATATTCATCAGTTCTCGAAGGCCAATCTCATCCATGTTGTGCCCACTTGGGCTCGCGGTCCGCAAATCATCTTGCCGCCCTCTATGGCACCTTGGCTGGCATCCATGCCGGACGAAGTCTTGAACGCCAAGAATTGCACGTTTTACAATGGCGCGTCACATAAATTCTCCAAATTTTTTGGCGGCATGTAAATATTCCTCTCTTTAGTGCAATTCAAGCACACTGTGGGACACCCTGAAATAACTTCGAATGATATGATAGATTTGCTGATCAAGGTCTGCTTCCTTCATGGGCTGAGGCGTCTGACTAAACCTCCTTTTAAGCGTGAACTTACCCGAACCACAGGAACGCTCAACCCTGAGTTGCTGGAGGAGATCGAGGCCTCGATGGTCGACCTCTTCGGCGCGGACGGAGAAACGAGGAAGGTCAGCGTCTATAATACCATAGGTCGGACCGTTGGACGGGTCGCCAATCGCGTATTTGTCGGGAAAGAATTGTGTGAGTCGATTTCCCTGTCCGCAAGGTTCCCTGTCCGCAAGGTGCCGCCGGTTGAATAGAAATAGGCTCCAATGAGGAATTCGTGATGTCTGGCAATGAGTTTGCACAAGCAGTCTGCGTCAGCGGCGTAATTCTTCACTTCTTCCCCAAGTTCATGTGGCCGTACGTTCTTTCACTGTACTACTCACTGCGTTCAGACCCCCCCGTAGGCACAGGTCTGCCGGATCCCCATAGGCAGATGTGTAGGCCGACCAGTGCGCCGACGTCTGCCTATGCATCTGTCGATCTTTGCCCAGGGTGGTCTATGTGTTCCTACATGGATAGGCACGGGTAGAACCACTGCCTCGATTGATGTGCCTAGCTATGCAATCTCAAGAAATCATACCTTCTTCAATCTCAAACACTAGTTTTGACTCTTCGTCAATCTCGAACACCCTTGCTGGCTTATCAGGATTTATCAGTGGCTTATCAGCCTTCAAATAACTGCCAGAAGTCATGCGCACACCGTAATATTTAGCTAACCCCGCGCATCATCCCGGCTGCCTGCGTTGTCAGTTGTACACCTCAGTAACCCCCACTACAACTGGGGGCAAATCCGGGAGCTAACTTCGACGGTCAACGACCTAGACTTAGCTAGACCAGGGTCGGCCACGGTAGGCACACCACCATCGGCCGGGATCGGCGTACGTGGACCGACCTCACATAGGCCGAGGTGATAGACCAACATTGGCCGACATCGGCTTACGTAGTCACACCTCGGCAGAGATCGGCGTACGTAGGCACATCTGTGCCTACGGGGGGGGTCTGAATGCAGTGACTTTCTTTATTTTAATTCGCTATATCTCTAAGGGCAATTGCGTGGTTCACCATCCCCAATCGTCGTGCCTCGGGAGTAGCGATGAAAGATCTGGAGCCCCTGATTCAACAACGAATTGTGCATATGAAAAACAAGGCCGCGGACCCGACATATCTCTGGGAGGAGCCCGTGCGCCGCATCCATTCCTTGCCTTAATGTTTGAATTACATAATTATCTCATAGAACGATTTCATTACCTTGATGGTTCGCGAGTCCTTCAAGCGCCGCACTAAGGACGAGACCTCCGTCTACTCCCTCGCCTACCGGATCGTCCTCCTTAACTCCGGTGCAATCAGCACAACGACCATCACCGCCACCAACGCGGTGTTGGACATCTGGAGCGCCCCTGCCTCGCAGAATGTCGTCACGATCTTGCGCGAGGAGGCGAAGCGTGTCTTCGCAGAACACGACGGCGAATGGACCAAGGCCGCGGTCGCAAAACTCGTTCGCCTGGACAGTGCGATCCGGGAGAGTGCCCGTGTCTCGGGCATCGGCGGCAGCGCCTTGGCACGGCGGACCAAGGTCGACGTCACGCTGCCAAACGGGGTGGTCATACCCCGTGATAATTGCGTCGGTGTGTCGATGGACGGGATCCACTTCGACGAGGACTACTATCCCAATGCGCGCCAGTACGACGCGTTCCGCTTCTCCCGCCCGCGCGAGGAGCCCACCCTCGCATCGAAGCCGCGTACAAACGAGGACCTAGTTACCACGTCCACGCACTGGCTCCCCTTCTCCCACGGCCTACATGCTTGGTACGTACTTGATTTTATAGCGACCGTGTCGCTAATACTGAGCAGCCCCGGCCGGTTCTTCGCGGCCAACAACGTCAAGATGATCCTCGCCCACCTGCTCATTAACTACGACATCCAGCCGTACATCGCTCGGCCTGCCAACCTTTCTATGGGCGGTTCGTCGTGTCGTCCGTCGATGTGCCGAAATCTCCGTTGCTGATGATCTTTCATAGACATACTCGTCGTACCCAGGGCGGCAGAAATGCTCATTCGGAGACGCGTAAAGGCGTAGATATACCTCCTTTACTCGCTCCCGGTGCGCCGAGTAGAGAGAGAGGCGTTTTATTTATTTATTCAAGTGCTACAAAATAGCTAGGTTGTGGGATGGCTGGCCAGAATTTTGTATATATATGTATTCGTTCAAGTTACCTTGCTTGTCAAGGTCTCTCCACCCTCATAATTGGCACACTTTTGTCGCACCCGGTGATCCTACAATCCCCGAGAGGCCCAGACTAGGCCCAGACTCAATCCGTTTGTCAACTGCGACTAAAGTCTGACTTAAATTTACATCTTTTGTCGAAACCGCGAGCGAAACGCAGCACGCAATTGAACCTCAAGTTAGCCTCTTAGTTTTGTCCTGCAAGCAAGGTTTTTGCCCACTGAGTTGGTGCTCCCTAGTACTGAACATTCGTTCGTATTTCGCGTGACAGTGCACACACAAAACAACCTTTAAGCCCGTCCTGATTAATTAAGCGGGTCCACTTCACACTCTGGCAGCAAGTTTGTAGCTGGCGCATGCCTGAATTGCCCAGAACTCGTTTTTGGAGCGCTTGGAACTTGTTGAACGAATCCCATCGGTATTGGCCGAGACTTCCCACGGTTCGAAAACCGCCTTCTTTACTTGATCGGTAAGATCGGGTTCTGATCAACTTCTCAAAATCGGGAAAGAATCTTGTGCGAAGTTCAAACTAGATTGGTACCCAAATGCTCTATACTCGCTGGATGGGTCAAAATTATAGAGTTTATATGTCGTCCTACCCATCGAATATACAAGGTGGTAAACCAGAACAAGAGGGTATCTATATTACTTGATATATAGGAAGCAGTGTGACGCATTAAAAGGATCAGGAGAGAACAACAAGCGATACAACGTTAAGGACCACTCTGACGCGTGCGCAGCTCAGCGTTCATGGCGGGGGTGCGAAGGGGCTCGCTTGTCGTAGCTTTTTGCAGCACTCGTCGAGCTGTGTTCCGAAGCGAAGGTCGCCCTCGACGGGCGTGTCTTCATATAACTTCCGAGACGCAATGGACCAGCAAACCTGGGACTTGTCGCATCAGCCGAACTCATTTAAGTCACAACGGAATCACGTACGCCTACTGTCGGATCGAGGTACGGATAATCCGCGTCCGAAAAACCCTTTGTGATGGCGGCGATCCCCGTCACTGCTTCTCGATGCTTCTGGCGCAATTCAAGGTGAGACGGCGCAAACAAACCGTAAGCTTCCGCGAGGGCGGCCATTGCCAGTAAAACACAAATCTTCACACTCGGCTGGGCACCTTGGAGCTCTGGGATGCAGGACAAGTCCACCAACGCCGTGTTTATGAAGTTGATATGAGCGTGAATATCCTCGATCAACTTCCAGTAGCGTTTAGACCATGCCGACGGTGCAGGGCCCACACCTGGATAAACAGATTAGTTTTCGTCGATAAATATTAATACTCCCAACTCACATCGATTCCACTCTTCGACCAATTGCTGGCTGTCCGCGAGAAAGAGAGTGCTCTTCGCCCGCATTAAATTCAGCTCTGTATCTGACCCATGTACGACCTGCGAAAAAATGAGCTGAGCATTCTTCAACAAATACTATTCAACTTGCCACTAGTCGTCGGAATGTTTCCAGCTGTCTGGGGGGGATGACTAACTCGGATCTGAGAATGACGCGACAGCAGGCGTCAAGGTATATAATCTGGGAAAATGCGGCCCTGACTTCCTCGGCGACGCTGCGCGGAGAGAGGTATGACTCGTCGAACACGGGACACCAATCCAGGACGGGGGCATCTTCCAAGCCAAGTGTAGCCGCGTGTCGACCAATGACTTTGCTGGCTTTAACAAGGAATTCTTCTCCGCCGCGTATATCCTCCTTCTGGACATAGTAGAGGACCAGCACCGTATATGCCTGCAGACATAGCAAAGGATCCAGTACCAGATCAGGGGCGCCTTCGAGCTTGTCGCAAATCGACAGATAGAGTTCGGCTTCCGCTGTCGTCTGGCTATTGGTGGAAAGCCACCCCTCAGGATGCAAGTGGTGGTGGACGAGGTATCCCATCAACTCGCATACATTGACTAGAATTGGGTCAACGATCGATGAATCGCCGGCGGATAATGCCTGGCGCTTCGCCGTAGTCACGTTAAGGCCGTATTTCCATCCGTGGTCTAAAAACAGGTTTCGCCTAGGAAAGGTGTCAAACAAAGTTTTCTGAGTCGTTGAGGAGGAGGACTGACAATGAGAGAAGTTTGGCATCCTGGGACATGGAATCGAGAGTCGAAAACGGGACAGAGATAGAGTCGAGAAACGTAGGCAAGGCGTACAAGGTCTCTGTTGACGCGTAGGATAAATCGGGCCACGGGAAAAGGGGATCAAAGATGTCGTCGGGGTCAGTGTAATCGTCATACAATCTTAAGGCCCCGGAATGCTGAATTGTGCACTGTGCCGGAGTTTTTGAGCGAGAGGAGGTGGTGGAGGAGGAGAAGGTGCTCGTGGAGTCAGATGAAATATGATTTTTGCCTTGCTTGGGTTTCGACGGATTGGGGTTCGAAGGATTGAATTTCAGCGGGTGCATGTCACGATACTGACATTCGTGGGCCCGTGACGTTTGCTTGCATGTCTGGCATGGCAAATTGCCGTCGCACCTCTGAAATGATAATTAGCGAGGACACGAAATGTCATTTGAACTGGTCTCACCCGCTTTCTCTGTCTAAATACATTGAGAAATTATTAGGTCGAAAACGGCTTGGATTGAAGGCCCGCACCGACAAGAAATCTGCAAGAGAAAGTTAAAGGAGACGATATGGAGAACAATGAAAAATGTGCGCACACATGCTCCGCCTTTGGGCAATTCCGACCGAAGTTGACCAATTGTTTTTGGGACATACGTGCAGATCACCGGCGTCCTCGTTCGTGAGCAGTGACCACAGGGATCGCCACCGTCGCAGCGCTACGATCGATAGGTGAGCTCATCAATCTGTGGTCGCGGGACCGGGGATAGGACACACAAGTTTCCGTCGCCGACACAGGGTGCAGGTAGCAGTCTTGAATTTAGTGGGTTTCATAGGGAACGGATCTGGCGGATAGAACGTACTTTTTCTTGGGGCCCTGCCATTTAAAGTCCAATGAATGCGCCCATTTAGGTGGTGATGACAAATGGTGACCGAAGAGTCCGTCGAAACGAAGATCTCCTTAGTATCCCCATTTGAATTGCCGCTACTCACGGCCCGAATTCAGATCCCGGAGAAATCGGCGGTAAAAGGAAAGAAAAATGGGTGGTAAACATTCCACTGCGGAAAACTGCACCTCTGGTTCTGGATATCGCCGTGGGTGAAAGCCGGGGTATTGGACCTCGTACCCTTCTCAAACCCAACGCATCCCCGACGTTTTCCTTTGGGGAATTAAAGATTTAGCGTGCGAGCCACAGATTCTGAACTCACGTATGATAAGGAGCTGTGCAGTGCCACCGATGGCATTGTGAGGGTGTACAGTACTATGTGTATGCTGTACCGGAGATCAACGAAGAAAACAAGCGGTGGCAGTGGGCGCTATTAAATGAGAAGCTTTTGGTGGAGTCGGGGATGTAATTGTGCCGCATGGCTGGCAGCGGCTGCGTGGGCATCCTGTGAGTGGTCGGTCAGCCACATCCACCCTGTAAAAGTATTTTGGCTTATGTAGCACTCTGAGATTCCAGTAGATGCTACAGTTTTCTGAGAAGGTTGAGCTGCCAGGAACGAGCACTCAGAGGCGTGATCGGCATTCTCCGAAAACTACGAAGATCGACATCGTGGATCTGATGACAGTGTGGTTGCCGGTTGCTCCAGATAAAACTTACGGAAGAAGAAAAAAAGTGCTTGGCGCTGCTTGGCGACTGATGAATTGAAATGTTCAACTGCGCGGATCCAAACTACGACACTTGCTCCCACACATACATGTACGTCTCGCTCAAACTTAGTCCGATTCCAATATTTCGGAACGGATCGGCGGTGATTTAACTTCTCCGATGAACTGCAGGAGCGCGGATTAAACGGTCGTTTTGGAACAGCCACGCTGACCTCTCGCAGACCGTCTTGAACACTCGCGGCAATCTCGCAACGGGCCAGCTCATACCTCGCTTTCAGTAAGCTGTATGGAAGTACCCGTTGGAATTTGCGATCACTCGTACCTTCTCTCATCCGGGGAATGGTCTACACCTCTGCAACACTACCAGTGTGAAACTCGGGTATTTCGGGTCCAGATTTCCGGGTTTCTTCTCAGTTTCGGCTGGGGGCATGGGTTCAAGTTGACTCCGAGGCGTTGGACATTTCCGTCGAGCGGATCACAACACTGGATTTTTGAGCACACAAAGAAAATCAAGGACCTGTAAGGAAGGAAGAGACCCGCAAACGCTACTGCGCTCATCTGGTTGGAAATCGTCGGAGAACCGTGGGAACTTTCTCTCGGGGGATGCCGATCATGGCATATTCTGTATGCATGTCTCATGCGGCCAGCGCTCGAGAAATTAGGTGAAGAAGGGACTTTGTTTCGATGATCGGTGGGCTATCGCGCGACTCAATTTATGCCCTGAAGGCGGGGTGTCCAACTCGTGAGGTCCGATTGAATAACACAGACAGGTACGTCCGAGCCGCCTCCGCCGCAATTGCGCACCCGTTGTCCAACAAAGCGGGCGCCATCCACGTAGTGGACATATCTTCGTTTGGTACCTGCAGAGGCAGGATTGGGACCATGACCGAGGCGGGGTGAGCTTCAAGGTCAAGTGTTTGATCTCTCGAGTCATTTAGATCAGGGGCGCAGAGCGCCAAGCGTCGATTCGGAGGCAGTCGAGTTGAGATTGTAGGTAGACTGAGAGCGTGTGGTCTGCGGGCGGAAGTGGTCGGCGTTCAAAAAAGGTTGCCATCTCATGCCGAGTTCGGATCAACCTCCCGTTCCGAGTCAACCTGTTCAACCACGACTCTTAAAACTCTGGCTCGACTCGCTGCAATCCTTCCCTATTTGTGAAAATTCTCGGTGCTTGACACCCTTGACGAATCTATGGCTTGCGAGACGCTTCAGATATTCCAATTTACCAAGCCCCGGCCCGAATAGCATCGATACAAACATGCGAGGTACGAGCTACTTCGTTTGTAGTGTCTGTCTACGAGAGACTAGACACCGGCAGGGTCTTGTTCCACCTCATAGCCCATAATTTGTGTTACAGAGCATGCACCTGATGGCACAAGGTGTGCATCTGCTACTTGTAAGATATCGGTGCGAATTATGCAGAAGGGCTCTATTCGATTCGGGATCGGGTGATATGCATTGTTCCCTTTCTTTCGTGTTCACCTTTCCCTTCGTCTCTTGGGCGTGTTCTCAGGAGCGGACATTTCAATTCTGGTATTCATTACCTAGGAACAAGATTAAGAATACTTGCGCACTGTGTGAGCATTTTTTCAGTTCAACCAAGTTCAGCTTCAAATCCGAGTCTGATCGTGGTTCGAGACTTATTCAGAAGTGCACCAGGTAGTCCGAGATTGGAGATATAAGGCATGCACCTGATGGTGCAAGGTGTGCATCTGCTATCCTTTCGTGATTTATTGTTGAGGTTAGGCAGAAGGTCTCCGTTCGATTCGGGGTTGGGTAATGGCTCTCTTTTGCTTTTCTTTTTTGTTTTGTTTTTTGTTTTTTCTCTCTCTCCTTTCCCTTCGTCTCTTGGGTTTCGTTTTCAAGGGGCGAGAAGTCAGGGATTCAGTTCCAGTATTTAGAACAGCTCAGAACGAGGTTAGGAATGCTCGAGCAGTCCGAGCATTAATATTTCCAGTTCAACCAAAGTTGACTTCAGCTTTTGAAGAAGCCAACTTCAGATCTCGGAAAGTCTGTCCTAATCTGAGATTGGGGATGCAGAGTATGCATCTAATGGCACAAGGTGTGCATCTGCTCCTTGTAAGAACCTATGAATAAAAGTCTTGCAGAATGTCCCTGTTCGATTCGGGGTTGGGTGATATTATTTTGGTAGCGTTTCTTTTTTCAGGTTCTCTCGTTGGGTTCAAGTTCTCTTTTGCTTTCACTGGGTCACCGTGACCTCTCTCACCGCGGAATTCAAACCCATGATTGCAGTATAAATATGGAAGAGAAGACTGGGTCTGGATCTGGGGATTTGTGGATTCGGGCCGGAGGTGAATTGATTTTCAACTTCAAAGCTTTTGAAGCCAACTCGAGATCTCGGAAAGAGTTTCATTTGAGATTGGGGATATAAAGTATGTACCCAGTGGCACAAGGTGTGCATCTGATGCTCTTCCATGATCATGCAGTGCAGTTTAGCAGAAGAGCCCCGTTCGATTCGGGTGATTGTCTTTTAGGAACCTCTTTCCTTTTTGAAATTCAACCTCGATTTTTTTTTTCGTTACCTATGTAAGACAGGAACTGGAGGTGTAAGGAGGCACCTGATGGTGCAGGGTGTACATCTGCTATCCTTTAAATATCTTGGTGATATTTAGCAGAGGTTCCCTGTTCGATTCAGG
This sequence comes from Mycena latifolia, assembly GCA_029289555.1. Lineage (NCBI taxonomy): Eukaryota > Fungi > Basidiomycota > Agaricomycetes > Agaricales > Mycenaceae > Mycena > Mycena latifolia. Next base: position 160,028 of record JARJLE010000120.1, on the reverse strand, counting down.
GTCGGGTGGTCTACATTTTGTCGAATCCTCTTTTTTTGTTCTGGGTGATTTTCGATTTTTTTTTTGAAAGTCTATGAGGCATGGGTTGGGGGGTTGCAGACCATGCACCCGATGGCACAAGGTGTGCATCTGCGAGTCTTATATAAGTTGGATCAATCTCGGCAGAAGGGCCCCGTTCGATTCGGGGTCGGGTGATACAGGTTTTCAACAACCTTTTTTTGTTTGTTTTGTCAACCTCCATTTTCAACTGAGATAAACTATAAGTGGGGTGTGCAGAAGAAGCACCCGATGGTAGAAGGTGGGCATCTGCAGGACATGTAATGTTTCCGTTCGATTAAGGGTCGGGTGATATGCATTGAATATTCTCCTTTTTTGTGCGACCTCAGGCTTTTTTCGTCTTTTGCGCGCAGACTCACAGACTTTCGGGAGAGTGTTATTTTATTTGTGCGCACGACAGAGAACGAGATGTGATACTGGGGGACTGGGAGGTACAGGTATGTATCATATAGTGTATAGGGAACGCTGGGGGTACGGTACGTGTACATTGTCGATTGTGGAAAGCTATTAGAGAGAGAGAGTTGGATTGCGGAACAGTATGGAGAGAGGTTTAATGGGAAAGAGGAATCATTCGTTGGCTTGTAATTTGTAGGGGAGGCGTAGGCTGCCAGTTCCAAATGGACTGGCTTTGTAGGAGGCGTAGCAACAGAGCCGCAATTAAGTGGAATGCATGTGTCTTGGAGCGAGGGGAATTAACGAGGCCGCCTGGGAGGCCTGAGGGGAATTAAGACGCCCGCGGGTAGAGTGGGCGTTCAGTTTTATCAGTCATAAATAGCTGGGCTCGTTATAGACGAGTCCGGGATCATATCGGGTGGAATTCATATCAGAGAGTCGGCCGTGTGAGTTGTGAAATTAAGAAGACAGCTCAGTTGAGGGCATCTAGCCTCGATTAATGAGGACAACATGCCGGTAGTTGGAGTCATTGGACTGAATCCTATGCAGATAGGTATCAAAGTAAACGGCTAAGCGCAAGAAGATGCCATAACTTAGAAGATGATAGGTCGGACTTAAGTCTCAAGAACGAGCGCAAAGAGGGCGGGAGCTCCGAGATGACATACGCCGGACTACCAGGAGATCGAGGGACACAAATCACACCGACTGGCACCATAAATAAGAGTTTTAGCGAAGAGGGTTAGATGCTTCATTAGTGGCGCCGGCGTCACTGGCAGGACCGGATGCGGGATTTCCCTTCGGGAGAGCGAACGAGCAGCGAACAGCGAGCAAGGCAGCGAGAAGGGGCGCTGGCAGATGAATGATGAGACTAACGAATCCAGGGGTTCCCGACGAGGCCAGAGCGGTTGGAAGAACATGGGCGTTGAGGTCAAAGAGGACGAGAGGGCGGGAACCAGTCTAGTCGCCGATACAATTGCAAAATCTCTCCTTCCGCGACATATTGCTTGTTCGACGCGCAGATGCATACCCCACCAGCTAATCAAGAAAGCAGCAAGATAAAAGTATTTCAAGGGAATCTGTGGGATTGTATGGGTAAAGCGAAGCAGGCGGCGGACACGTGTGGCCTGGTCGTTAAACCGCGTTGCAGCAAGCAGCTCAAGCTTGAAGCCAAACTTTTTATTCGCTTGACGCCCCTTTGACTCGCTGCCTGCCTCCTGCGCTCATGGCGTTGACAGCCCGCGTCCACCGCAAGCCCGCCCCGTCTTCGATGCCGACGACGGCGAGCACATCGCGGCGCTGCAGCCGTGCCACTCGTTCGCGCTCTACGCTGCCCCGCCGCTCGAGCCCACGCCCACCGCCTACTCGCCCTCCCACGTCGTCCGCGCCACACTACATCCGCCGCCGCGCAGTCCTCTGCACCTGTGATGCCGCGTAGGTGTGGGCGCAAATGGTGTAAGGGAGAGCCCCAAGCGCCGGCGCATGCTCGTCGTCTTCCTGCGCCACTTCTGGTGCCCGCTGTGCCAGGACTGCGTCGTCGCGCTCGCGCGCACGATGCGGGCTGTGTGTGCGAGTGCTGATTCTTATTCTACTGCTGAAGATGATGTGGATGCGGAGGGGGCGAGTATGCCTGCGGCTGCATCTGTCTTGAGCACGTCTATTCCTACTTCGACGTCTAGCGCCACATGTCCTACTCCTACCTCTACCGCAAACAAGGCCACTTCTGCCTACTCCTCTCCGACCTCGGGTACTTCTCCTACTGCTACTCCTACCTCCGCTTCCGCTTGCAATTCTACTTCCGCCTCCGCCTCCGCCTCCGCCTCTGCATCTCCTATCTCCACCCTTGCAGACCCCTCCTCTACCTCTACCTCTACATCTACTGCTTCTCCTATTCCCTTGGCAGAACCAGGTCCAGAACCGAATCCGGACACGCCCCGCTGCCCAACCTACCCAGCGCACGGGAGCGTACCTCGAGAGTCTTTCTGCTGGGTCTGCGTCTGCGCCGGTGTACGAAGAGGATGCTCTGCATGTACGTATTCCGTTTTGTTTTTCGCGGAAGGGAAGGGCGGAGGCTGATTTCGTGCGTAGGGCGAATACCAAGTACGCACAGAACAAGACGAAGGAGGAGAAGAAGAACACGCCAAATTTAAAACGTGGGCCGCGCGCGCGCGTGTGGGGCGTTTAGGTGCGATGTTGTTGGGGGTGTACGTATTTTCTCCATAGACGGGGTGTTTTGGTGCTGGATGCGTTCGGATATTGCCATTTGTGGCAATTCACCGACTCGGAACCAATTGGAACCACCATGCTCTCCGTCCTCCTTTATCTCTTTCCCCATAATCCCGGTGAAGTCATTCGGAGGAATTCTTTGCTGGAGGAACAAAGGATCTCACCGATTCCACATTTGTTGGGCGACCCCTCGAACTCTTTACCGACGTATCGCTATTTAAAGCTCAGGCCAGGGATACATCGTCATCGATTCTGACTCGCGCGGAACTCGAGTCCATCGGCTACGGATCGGCATTCAAGCCTGGCAGCAAGCCCACAGCAAGTCCACACAGCTTCTCGACATGGATTCCCCGAAGTACGCCGAAAGAGTGTTCTTGTGAGCAGCGACACACACAAAGAGCGTGAAAGGCCGCAGCGTGGAGGTGCTTTCGTTGTTCAAAAAAGACGCCATTCAAGCGGCTTGACGGCCGGAGCAAGATTGGACCGCTGACAAGGCGGTTTTTGGTCGCCATTTTAGGATCACTTAGTACTTTCATCTCAATCTCAACTCGTTACTCGATAGCTCACGACCGAATTTTACAGACACTTCGATACATCCGGGGTGGATCCAGCGCAATATTCATTCTGCATAATTCTTCCACTGCGTCACCCAGCCGAAAGCTCTCGCCACTGGTTCACGAAGTGATAGAACAGAAGAATCTCTAGTATGGGCCAATCAGTGTTCTCCCGCTCAACCCCACAGTCCTCTAGAACCCGGGCTTTACTCATGCGCCATACGTGATCCACTGCAGCCTGAGTATATATACCATGGGCCCGTTTGCCCATTCCATTGTTAAATGGCTACACCATGCCTGCGATCGTATTCCATTTTCACGGTAAAGCTCCAGAGAGCGACGGAGTCTGTTGATGTCCAGATTGGCGACACCATCGACCACCTGCGCAAGACTGTCGGAGGGAAACTCAGCGTCGCGCTTCCCACCACCATCTCGTTCCACAAGTCTACGGATGCCGACGCTGCGGCCAGCGACCTGGAGAAGCTTGACACGATTGAGTCAATCGTGGCGGAAACGAGAGTCGCGATATTGATTAGTGGGACGAAGGTGCGTTCGGGTTGGCACTCGAATGTTCGGTCGACTAACGATGGTCAGGTCCGACCGGTTCCCGGCCCTACGGGAGGCATTCCCTTCATCGGAGGTTACAGTGAGATCTATCCCGACTTTATGGGCAACTACGAGCGGCTTCTCTGCAAGTACGGCCACATCGTGCATGTCAGTTATCTTGGCAAGGTCGTCCTCGTTTTAATTATTCTGAGCGATAGCAACGCTAATCATCACTACAGTCCATATATCTCACAGACGATCCGGACTGCGCCGGTGTTGTCCTGAGCGAAGGGGAATTCTACAGAAAACAGGCACGTCAAGGTGGAGAAATATTTGAAACTATTCACTGACCATGATGTCCGCGCCAGGTCAACGACAACCACCCGCTGTTCCCGCTGAAGATGACCCTGCCAAACGGGATGTTCACCACCGACTCAAGCAACCCTGCATGGTCTACGGGTCACAAGTTCATGATGACCGCGATGGGGGCCACAGCTATGCGCAACTATGTGCGCACCATGGACCTCACCATCAGGAAAACCCTCCCTCGGCAATTCCCTGGGATTGCCCCCAAGTTTGACCTAATTGGGGTGAATATCCTCCATTAGTTTCATTTCCCCGCTAGCAACGTTCAAAATAACTTACCTCCAATTTGCCCCCAAATTACCTGATGTTTCCGAGCTCTAGTGCATAATTTGCAGCCATTCGACAGCTCATATCATGGAAGAAAAGGGTTGAGAAAGTATTGAATTCAGGTTACGTATGTACAATAAGTTTCTATCTATCTTCAAACCTGTCCCCGGCTCGTGGAACCCTCCCGCCACCGCATGAATCAAGGGTGCATCTGCACATTAGATAATTAGAAAATAAAGGGCGGAAACTCGGTGGGAACCCACCAAGGACTCTGAGAGAATAACTTGAATGAGGAATGGCATGATCATCGGCCTGAGCGCGTAACATTCAACGTGGCTCGGATATGAGACAAGACTATTTGCTCACGCGGTTACCCTGCTGAGAACCAAAATTATCTAGTCCACGTGCGCATCGTCCCATTATAGATGAGTCCGCCAGAAAGAAAGTTTGACGCACCTATGTAGGGCCGCTACACGCCGGGTTAAATGAAGAGAGCGCTCGGCGGAGATATGCCTCGCACCATGCAATGATATCGAGACAGGCGGCCGACGTAAGATAGGGCAAGAGCGAGTGTGTGCAGGGGTATGGATGCGGGCGAGGATGACTCAGGAATTGGTTCTGCATTCGGCAGAGTTGGTGCCGTTGTATCGACGGGCAACATGCACAAGGGTGCGTGGGCCAGTGATGGGGCGCAGAGAACACGCACGAGGCGAGGAATGGTGCCTAAGACCTGAAGCAGCTAGCGCGCAGGCAAAAAAAAACATCTGTCAGTTTCCGGGCAGAATGAAGGAACGGCGACACACCTCAGCAGGGCGGCTGGCCAAACTCCAGCGGGTGGGGGCACCCAGACGCTCACGACGGCGATACTGCGAGGCATGTACTGAGAGCTGACGGTGTTCGGAAGAGGAAGGCCGCTGGGGCCGCACGCGCGAGGAATGAGGCTTTCGGTCCGGCGTGAGCGTACTACTCACAGGGAAATATAAAGGATAGACTTACAAACATCTGAAGATGGGGGCAAAGAAGAAACAGGATGGGTCCTGGGATGACATATCAGACTGAGATATCAAGAGGGAAGGGAGAAACAATACCGGGTCCGGAGTCTGGATGCGACACACACGGCTATCGACTGAATTGTCAGTACATTGTAAACCTGGGACACAATTTCGCACATTTACCATGACTCTCGTCGATAAGGCCTCAGCTCGTTCCCTTATACAGCAGCGGCGCCCAGTCGGAGATCGATGCTGGAACCCTGTCAGGCCACAGAAGCGGGCAATGTGGTGGATGCATACTCTACGAAGTAACTCCCAGTGATCCCATGACGATTTGAAGGAAAATGGTGCCTCGGGAGAAGGAGGGGAAGGGACGAGATGAGGGGAAAGGAAGAGAGATGTTTGATCTTGTTGTGCCGCCATCAAAACGAACCAACCGTGCACGATCACGTGTGCGTTCTTGATCCGACGGAGTTTAGGGCTGGGCGCGATGGACTTGCGAACATTTCAGATGTCGCACTCATCAAGTACCCTATCTTGGCTAAAGAGAAAATCATGTTTCCGATGAGCATGGCTCACTTCCGCGAATGTTCCTCTGACCGAATCATGATGTTTTTAAGTTCACGCTAAAAATGGTTGACCGGAAATGTAGGAAATCTCGGTAATTTGGCCCAATTACCCCGAATTGGGGGAATCCCCTGGGCAGTCAGGAAATTGGAGGCAATTTACCAAGGGAGGTTTTTCCTGATGACTGCGAAACGCCTTGTGCAATGCTTCGATGCGTGCGTGTCTTGCATAGCTCACCTTGTACTGCTCATCAAATGTCCGCCGATAGCTTTCTCGAGCAGGGGAAGAGTTTTGACGCGTTCTCTTGGGCATTGCGCGCGTCCGCACAAACAATCGGCGAGGTCGCTGTTGGGACTGATTTCAAGATGCTTGATAAGTAAGTGGGACACGTTCCTCGTTGGACTGCGAGGCTGAACCACCCTTGAAGTACCGAAAGCTCGATCGCTCAAATCTTTCTCGCGATCGGGCGCAACCTGGAGCTCGCACAAGCACTCGCCCGTAAGGGCCGCATCTATCGTGCGCTTCCTAACCCGGAGAGGAGAGCCCAGAAGGTTGTTGAGAACGAAGTGGTGCGGGTTCATTCGGTCTGCCACTTATCTCCTCGCTCATGAGGTTTTTTACGTCTAGTATTCTTTTGTGGACGCGCAGGCCCAGAGGATCATGCAGGAGGGTAGTACTACAGACATGCCATATCACAGGGCAGGCAACATCAAGCCTGATGGATTATATAGTCTGCTGTCCCTTTCACTCTTCCGACACTAGTTGATAATGTTTTAGCTTCATGCCACGGATGAGGAGGGAAAGAAAATGGACGCCGATCTAGTGCGCGAGAACGTCATAACCTTCCTCATCGCCGGCGAAGTCACAACGTCCAGCGCGCTTTCTTGGGTAGGCATCCTGTTAGGCTCGAATCCAGCCTGTCTATGAAAGCAAGTTTGTGTCTATCGACAGGCTTGCCTCCATAGACAGACAGTCACTGGTCTAGCATCCTGTTGATCTGCTTATGGTGTTCACCGCAACTGTACAGTTGTGGTTCTGTCTTTCGACCTTCCCCGTGCAAGCCCGCAAGCTATATGCTTCTCTCGTAGCCGCTGGCCTAAGCGCAGACAAGGAAATTACGGCGGATCAACTAGCGAAACTCGAGTATCTGGACTGGGTGGGCCCTTTTCCGTTATTACCCTCGCACATTGGGCACTAAAACTTCGCCGCCCCGCAGTTTATCAAGGAAACCCAACGTTTGTACAATCCCGCGTTTCAGCCTACGCGCCAGGCCATGAAAGGTATGTCCAGTGTATTCGCATTGCTGAAGCTAATGGTGGCTAGATGTCATTATGCCCGGGGGTCTGCTTGTTCCCAAGGGCTCACAGGTCGTTGTCGCATTACACTCGGTGATGAAGAACCCCGAGCACTGGAAGGCAAGAGCCTTTTCTACACTGTAGCTTTCGACATTGAAGAGACATCTTATTTGCAGGACTCACTCACGTTTGATCCGGATCGCTGGGGCACGGAGGAAGTTCGAAAGCGGCACAAGTATGCGTACATTCCGTTTGCCACGGGTGGGTACATATGTTTTCTTCCATACAATTTTACTAACTGAATTTATTTTTTCAGGCGCGCGTGGCTGTATTGGGTCCAACTTTGCTCTTCAAGAAATCAAGATTATTCTTGCGCGCGTCGTGTTGAATTTCCAGATCCAAAATGTGACAGAAGGCTCGGTCATCTACGATCCCGAATTCACTCTCTATCGGCCCCTGAACTTCCATATGAAACTGCGTAAGCATGTCGACCCCGCAGAAGTGGAATTCAAGGATATTCCGGTTGAGGCGAAGATCCAGGCGCCAGAGCCTTCTGTTGGCACGAAGGCACTGCCCAGATTTTGGGCTGTCCACGCCTCTAACACCGGGACTTGTCAGGGAATGTCCGGCGACGCCGCTGCCAAGGCGCGGCAGCTCGGGTTTGCTGGTGTTCAGGTCGTCTCGCTCGCCGACTCCTCGCTCGCCGACGCAAAGAAGACGGCGGAGATCGGGGCGGGTCGAATTTCTTCGTCATTTGTGTCGCGACGTACAACGGCGAGCCGCCCGACGCCGCGTTGTTCTTCTCCGAGATGTTGGACAGGGAGGTGAAGGCGGGGAACAGCGCTCGTTTCGCAGGGATCAATTTCTGTGTCTTCGGCGCAGGCAATACGCAATGGGGCCCGACTTACCAAGTCTTCGTGAGCTGTTTTCGTTATCATGGCACTCGATTCAGAAGCTCATTTGCCGTGTCATTTATCAGCCGAATAAAGTCGATGCAAACATGGCCGCGCTCGGAGGCAATCGCATCTTCGAGAAAGGCACGGGCGATTCGAACGTCGATCAGGACGGCGATTTTACAGAGTGGATTACGAGGCTGTGGGCTGCTACGGCAGCCAATTTCGGAATCGATATAAACAAGAGGACACAGGGCGGGGAAAGCACCACCAACATGCTCACCACCTCGCCCGAGTGTAGTGCCGACTCGGTCCAGGTTGCATTCCTCCAGCAGCCCTTCCCCCCCGGCACAGGATCGTCCCTATCTCAGCCTCCCATTCCAGGCTTCGTTCAAGCCACTCTTCGGTCTAACATCGAGCTCGTGGATAAGGACACTCCTTTTCCTCGCGGAATGCGGCTCCTCACCTTCGATGTGCCTGCGAGCTTCACGTATCGGGACGGCGATCATATGGAAGTTCTCCCAGAGAACGACCTCGCTGTCGTTGACCGCCTGCTCGTTACTCTCGATCTTGTCGGGGAGGCCGTTTTCCCAGTGAAGGAAGTAGCTTCCAACGCGAACCCGAAGTCGCTGGCGGTCTTGCTCCTGAATCGAGGCCAGATAACCGTGCGCGAGCTACTACGCTGATCTGGCGGGCCCCATTCAGCGTAGCAGTCTCCAAGTTCTCTGTTCCTTCCCGCCTGCTTACGGAAAGTTCGAGAGTCTCCGAGAGACTCTGAGCAATGCCAGTACCGCTTCAGACAAGGACACTGGAAACTCCTTTTCTCAGAAGAATCGGAACTTTCCCGCACTGCTCGCAAATTACCCGATGCTCGCCCAGGTCCTCAACCTTCAACAGCTGCTCATTGTCCTACGTGCGACCCAGCCTCGCCGCTACTCCATTGCCAGCAGTCCATTGGTTGACCCCCATGTTGTCAAGCTCTGCGTCGGCGTTGAAGATACACGAGTCGCGGACTACGAGGGACTCTGCTCAGGCTTCCTGAAGCGCTCCGAGGTTGGAGATGTCGTCTGGGTCAGGTCCCGGGCCGCGCAAGAGTCGTTCCATCTCCCGGAAAATCCCGCGATTCCCGTCACAATGGTCGCCGCGGGCACTGGGATTGCGCCGTTCCTTGGATTCCTGGTAAATTACCGCTTTTAACATCCTTATAGAATCTTACTTTGTCCGCCCAGGAGCACCGACGTGCGCAGGGACTCAAAATCCCGGAGTACGGAGGGAAAGCCCCCTGCCGACTTTTCTACGGGACCCGACATCATGATATGCCGAGTCTGAGAGCGTGAGTTTCATTTCCAACATGAAATGGACTCTCTCGGCTGACATAAATTAGTAAGGTTGACGGGTACGTCAACGGGGGGACTGTGGCTCTCGAGGCGGCCTACTCGTCGGACGATACTCCCAGGCGCTACGCTCAACAGATACTACTACGCGACGCGCTGACAATTTGGAGCGACATTAATAATGATGGTCGCATCTACGTCTGCGGGTCGGCCGCCCGAGTCGGCGAAGGAGTAAGAAAGAGTTTGATGCACATCGCAGAGCAGGTGGGAGGAGTTACTGACTCTGCGGAGTGGTTAGCCGGACTCAGGAAAGATGGACGTTACAGCGAGGACGTTTTCAGTTAATTCCAGTCTCGGGGGATAGCCACAGGCTTCCTATGTGAATTCTGTATTAGCGCTCATTTCACTGCTATATTCCTTATCTTCTCGTTCATCGCATTCAAGTCCCAGGTTATTCTTACATAAATGTAAGCTATAAATCGGAATTGTTGGATTTCAGGTTACTGTTTCAGAAGACAAGGACGTCGACAGCATTCGGATACATCGGGGAGAAGGCTGGCAAGGATAATTTAAATCTTTTGTCTGCTCGGTGGCTTCATACAATCGGCAGAACGAAAGAAGGCCTTGTTAGCTCGGGGACATTTGTGGCAACAATAATGTGGCCATTACACTGGCCACATTAGTATTCGATCGAGATCATTCCGATATTCCCACGGTTCAAACCGGCTCGACGCCAAACAAATAATGGCCACGCCAAGTTCGGATCAACGCCCGGTTCCGGTTCAACTCTTGCTTCAATTCAACCACAACTCGCTGTGACATGCCGAGCTCCCAGTGCTCAGCGGCTTCGACGTATTCGTGTCTCGGAAGACATTTTATCTCGAGTTCACGAGTGCATTCCAACTTGAACTTTCCTCGGCCCGCCGCCATCAAGCCGCCATGGCGAAACTTAAATCCAAGTTGACTCGGTAGGGCCCCTTTTCTATGCAGGTAGCCCATAATTTGCTTTACAGAGCATGCACCCGATGGCACAAGGTGTGCGTCTGCAAGATTTAGTCTAGGAACAGCGTGTCTTCAGGCAGAAGGGCCCCGTTCGATTCGGAGTCGGGTGATTTAGTTTTAGGATTCTTTTTTCCCTTCTTTTCCGTTCGTCTCTTGTGCTCGATTTTCAGGACGCAAAATACTTGCTTCAGTATTTACGACAGCTAAGAACGAGGTTAGGAAGACCTGAGCAGTATATGAGCATTTTTAGTTCAACCGAAGAATTTGAGGTTGACTCTTGAGGGAGTATCGGTTAGTCTCAGATTAGGGGTACAGAGCAAGCACTCGGTGGCAAAAGGTGTGCGTCTGCAAGTCTTAAACGGGACAGTGAATATTATGCAGAAGGGCCCCGTTCGATTCGGGGTCGGGTGATTTATCTTGAAGATGCACTTTTTCACCTTCCCTCCCTCGGTTTCTCTTTTGCTTTCAGTGAAGACTCGCTTTCACTGGAGATTTAAACCCAAAGATTCTGATATATTTGGAACGACATAAGAGGCTGCTGGAAGTTTACTTGATTTTATTATCAAGTTGACTTGAGCTTTGAACTCGGGATCTCGGAAAGTGTGTCTTAGTCTGAGATTGGGGATGCAGAGCAAGCACGTATCATGCATTTTCGCGGCCTCTATTTCGACACTGTGACTCTAGCGAGGGAAAACAATCTACGCTCTGTTCTCCCGTGTGCATACTATCGAGTACTCCTAGATTCTTCGCCGGCATGTCACTGTATATACTATGAATATTTCTGTGGCTGATTATTTCATTCAGACCGGGATCTTCGATGGGCTTGATCGAGGCGACGGTACTCTCGCGACTCTATCTCCAATCGACCAACGCCGGTGCAGTGTAGGCCGTGCAGCCATCCAACGGCCCAATGGGATACCGGAAACACACTCGGATGGATACAAGACGCTGAGGAGAGAGATTGCAACGATGTTTTTGCTTGCAGGAGCGGGAAGTCATTATTGCTTCGTCGGATGGTGGTGAAGGGAAGCATTCTAGCCCTCCCGCCCGTTTCGTCTCTGGACTCTCTAGATCTTTGTCAAGTTTGCATGGAAAGTGCCAAAACGAAGATGGCTACAGGACGTCAAAAGATGTGGGACGCGCTTCCTACATTTTTTGAGCTTCCGTGGAGCGAGTTGAAAAACGAGCCTGAGGAGGTATGTGTATTCTTATTCCCGGCTGCGCTGCCTGATTGATTGTGATCTCATATACCCTGCCCAGTTAGACAGATGTTCTTCGAAGGAGACTGCGTAGGCAGGAGCGATCTGTCGTTGCGAACATTGGGCTTTTCGCTGCCAAACCGGTCGTCGTTGCGTCCTATCTTGCTTGTCCATTTTTTGTATTCACTCGTTCGCATGACAATTTTTGCGGACACTCTTGACGAAACCTATTCGCTTTTGAAAGTGGCGTGGATGCAAGAACTGCCTCATTCTGTGGGCCTGCAGGCGAGGACCTGCCTTCTGTCTTTTTTTCTTCATCGTGCACCGACGTCGATTGCTATATGCTCACTCCTGCGAAAATATGCATATCCACATACCTCAGACCGGCAACTCAGTTTCACGGAAAGCGGAAGGTCGACAAATTGGACAGAATTACATAAATCCACCTAACTACACTACAAGGCCAACAATATTCCGGAAAGAACGATTACCCGTCTATACCCCCAAATTTACTTAAACGACCAGCTTACAGTCATGCGCCCGACATCCAGATTCTCGATCGCGGCAAACGCGCCCTGGGAGAGGTCAATGCCGTCCGTGCCGCAGCCGGGGCACAGGTCTCCGACGGTGACGTCGATGCTCTGGCCGTTATCTAGTGCATGGTAAGTCGGGCTATGACGGAATAGCTATTATGACACAGACATTCGACATCGAGGTGTTGCCAGCAGTGTGCGCCGCCGTCGTAGTGCGCCTCCGACAGCGCGACGATGAAGTCCCAGTTCTGAAGCGGGGCTCCGCAGGCGCCATACCCACCGTCGGGCGTGTACCAGGTAGCTGGACGTGTCGGGTTAGTTTACGCTGTGGAAAAAAAGGTGGGTATTACCGTCGCCTGTGAAGGTTCCGGATCCGCTACCGCCGCCTCCACCACCACCTCCACCGCCGTTGGCTTCGCACTTGAAGCTGGCGATCTAACAAGATGGTGTTATTCACTGGGTGTCGGTAGGTACTTGGGAAGAACGCACCCTATCGTCCCACGGGTTGTCTGTCGCCCAGCCTCCAGTTGCATCACCCGGGTTTTGGAAGGACCAGACAGATCCGGCGTCCGAACACCAGCTTTCGCTACAGAAAGTGAGTTACGTGAGAACACTTGACCTCTGCCAGATGACTTACGAATAGGCTGTGAACAAAATAAAACGGGTCAGGACGAGAGAACGTGCGTTATTGGACGAGCCATACCGTAGCACGTCGCGCCATCATCGGGCCCGAAGCTCGAGATTTGGTAAATCCAGTCGTCGCCAAGCTGGATGCACGCGTCGAGGGCCTGGACAGCGTAACCGCAGCGGCCACTCCAGTTCAGCTCGTCGCAGATGAATACGCCGCCCGGGGTGCGTTTCTACGGAAATTGGGTAACGATTGTGAACCTCGACAGAGCAGCAATTCTGTACCTCAGTGGCATTGGAGCTGGTGCCGACAGAAACGACGGTGCCATCCCAGCCATGCGCGTACTTCCAGTCAGGGAGCGTCGAAGGGGTAAGTGAGGCGACAGGCGTCGCCAGCACACAGGCAAAGAGGGAGCTAGCGAGGAGCGCGACGAACGACAGGCAGAAGTGCATCTTACTGTAAGCGGAGAGGAGGTCTTCAGCTTGGAGTTTGGGAAGTCGAGCAGCAGAGTTTATATGCAGAGCCAAGATAGACAGCTGGGGACGCCAAGAGAAGTACCGCGCTGGGATTGTGTTTGCTCTGTTGGCCCAAGGAGGTTGAATTGGTGATATTTGACGTAGAGCGCGAATTGAGCGCTGGCGAGCTATTCGGCGCTGGTGAAGGCCGGCAGGTGGGATGGCTCTCGAACGGGGCAGCGCGAGAGCATTGGTGACGATAACCCAGGGTAGCAGCTAGTTGGTAGCAAGTAAAGATATCTGCGCTACACCAATCACCGATCACCCTGCCAGGGCCATCAATTTTAAATTTGAATGCGCGGGCGGCCTTCTAAATTTCCGCCGAATGACGGTGAATAATTAACGACACAGTCGGTCGAAGGACAGCGCCGACTACCCCTGATATTGTGAACACTTCCTTGTCATAATCGGATTTCTAGGGACGTGGCGATGGGGAGCATGTTGGTTGACGAGTGTATGTAGCATGTCCTTGCCGAACTCAGGCGGAGCACTTGCTGAAAAATAGGGAAACCCCATTCATCCGATGCTCAATGGCCAAGACGCCTCTCACTTTGCTACCGGGACTTGGTTTGTTAGATTCGGACTTGAAATTTTTACTCGGATATCCATGACAGGCAATAGTGTAATGAGCGCTCGAATATGGCATATGGGCGCCAGGAACCAACCCGAACTTTCCGCGTTTCGCGAAGATGATTCATCTTCCTTGCGCTGTGTACTCTTGACCACGAATTCCCTCTCACCCCGGGGCTCGTTTTTCGCAGTGCGGCCAGATCTCTTGGGAGAGATATACAACACGCTCTGCGACGATCTCTCGGCTGATATTACTTGTGAACGGGTAGCGAGCCATCTTGTCGATGTACCCCTTAATCAATGCTTTATCTTCGGGTCCAAGCGGCTGTTCCGCGTCAAAGTCATAACGTCCAGGCCTATTCGTCACCGGGAATTTCTCCAATTGTACTTACTAGGACCATTGCTTTCGCGTGGGCGACGTCCTCCTCAGGATTTTCCAAGAACTGTCTATAGAGTTGATAAGTACCCGTTCGGAAAAATGTGAAGAATAGGACACCAACCGCATCAAGCGACCTACCGTTAGTAGAAGTTCTAAGCTCTGTGGCCCTCCATGCTAGGGAAAACTTAGCCCTGTTACTTGATACTGGGTTGGGGCCTTCATTTATTATGGCAGCAGCTCATTTCGCTGCCTACTTATACCCTCAGAAACAAGGACCGTATAAAACAATAATCAAGCAAAATGTTCCAATACAATGGCGTCCATAGTTGTCATAGCAGTTGAAGTGGGTTCAGAGGAGAACAAAGGATGAGATCTAAGTGCAATTCAAAGATTGTTGGATCAATGGATATAGATCAAGTAGTGTTCTTGCTACCCGGAACAAAGATAAGGCTTGCCGAAGGAGAACATTACAACTAAGTGTGGCCACATTAGATTGTCGTCAATGTACTTAATTCTGAGCGGAAATTTGCACAAGCTACCCGAAATCTCTGTCAGGAACGGGTATTCACAGATATTAACAATTGAACCAGTGCCATCGGAATCTACCGATTCTTTCCCACGGTTCGAGCACTAGATTTCTATTACTTCGAGCAAGCTTCGAGTTTTTTTTTCTCTTTAGAGAGTGCTGGATTTCTGTGGCAGGAGCCCTTCGGAGTGTACGAGTATATTCACCAAAACTCCAGTCAGACTCCCACTTGCTGGATAAATGAAAAATGAATTAGATTTTCCCTCGGCGGTGCGGACCTTGTACTCACTGCATGTTCGTGACATTCATACCAGGGTTTCACCGAGCGAACGGGATTGGTGCCAAAATAGAGTTGCGAGATTGGCCCAGGGACGTTGATAGACGACGGCAAGAGACAGTAAGAGACACGGGAAGAATAGACTACAGGCATGGTTATCAGGCAGCCGACCGGTGCCGCCAGCAGCTCGGACGATATACGCAACGGAGCGAGCAAAGGAGGTTATATATTTACAGGACCGGATGCGGGATTTCCATTCGGGAGAGCGAATAGCGAACAGCGAGCAGAGGCGCCAGTGGCAGATGGCTGACGGGACTAGGACCACTTCATTCCGATCTCCATTGCAGGACTGGCATTTACTCCGGAAGTAATTCAGTGCTCAACTCCGCCCGCACTGATCCAGCATTGAAAATGAGTGATGCCTGCATAGACTATTGTTGTTCCTCCCCCAGCATTCCAAGGAGTACACTCTGGGCCGGTCTGAACGACCACACCCTCTCATACTCCTGTAGCGTCCAGTAGGCCTCCAGAAAACTTTCGACTGGGATTTCGTGCTCCGCCAATATCGTCATCGGGTTCAACTTGACCGGAAGGTCAACCTTAGCGTTAACTCTTTTAGGCTTGGATTCTATAACTTCGGAGCCAAGTCCCGCCATTTCTTCTTCCATGAGACTGGTAATTTGCTACAGAAGACTCGCATTAAGTTTTCTGCAAGCATTCGCCAGTCAATATGCAGGCATGAGCCGCTCGCGAAGCACGAACGGCGTATGATATACGCGGACAAGAACTCCTCAGAGTCGGTGCCTAGGCATAGGCTAATGCAACACGAAATGTCATTGATATCGATTAAGTTATTTATGGCCATGAGCTCAGTTCATTTCCAAGCTCGCTTGCAAGAGGGGATTTTGGCTCTTCCCGGGGAGCAACCGTAGCGTCCTCGAGCGACAACTTCAGCTCTAATATTATACTGGTCATGGGTCAGTGTGCAATCGGGTTCTGACAACGAGAAGACTTACCGAATCAAGCGATGGCTGAAACGCATTAAACAAATCAAGTCTTCGCGCTTGAGCCGAGGATTGAGTGTATACTTTTGCCAGGTGGTTTCGACTGCTTGTGTTTCAGGCTCCATTTCCTGTGAAGAATTGCCCCTCATGGACCAAACTACTTATACGGCCGGGAACAAAGGAGGACGAATACAATACTGGTTGCATAGAATCAGCTTATTGTTTCAGAAAACAACGCCTTCTACACATAGTGACAAGAGAGCCGGCAAAACCTTTTTGTCGGCTTAGATGCTTAATAAAAGGTGCAAAATGAGATAAGGCCTTCTAAATCACAAGTAAGAAGGCATTGCAAGTCCACTTGAGGACTGTGGCCACACTAGGCGTCGGGGTGAACAATTGCGATCGGCATCAGCCAGGTTTTCCCACGGTTCAAAACGATTCGACGCCAAACAAATAATGTGTCCACCGCAACCGTGCACCCACACAGTCGTTTCCACAGCAAACAAGAATATAACTTATTCGCTGCCGTCTCTATGCCACCCGTCCCTCCTAAGTGTTATACTTACGCAACGTTGTTCTTCTGAAATTCAATTGGCGAGGTGAAGTTGACAACGTCCGAAGTTTGGCTTGTTGTAATATTTTCCGAACTATCGGGGTCGTCATATGTAGAGCACTAATAACGCCCTGTGGGGACACCGAGCCCGCAAGTTTTAACTCCTAGTGGCATGTGCGCTTGGTCTGCCCCTCAGCAATCGACCGGCCCCGCCCCCTCGCGACGCACGGTATGGTTCCGTCGAAATTTGTGGATCATTCCTTGACTCCATCCTAGACGCTGAGATTCTATGTGAACGTATTAGCTGTTGGAAGAACACATGCCGAAATCCGGGAGGCGGAACCATAGGATGGCCATCGGTTAGGCGGATCGAGTTGAATCACCTGAGCTGCGGAAGCTTGAGCAGAAGCGGACGCGGTCGAGACGCGCCGTGTTGGCATACATTCGGTCGAATTAGCCATTTTAATACCATTATCGCTGTCCTTCAATGACGCAGATAGGCCGTATCCTGCATGTGTGTTCGGTGCGGCCAGGAGCACTCGACCGAGCAAGAATGGCAAATCAATGAAAACTTGAGCATTTGTTGGCGCGTTTGGCGTTCCATTGCCGCGTGGCTCGAGTTACGGCCTGGGGTTAGGCTAAGTAATCAGATCTTAGGGGAAAGAAGGAGGATCACACCAAGTCTAAAATCAGAGACAGGCGCGTCCGCGTCCGAGTTCAAGCCTCCTCTTAAAGTTGTGCCGGTCCAGGAAATTATGGTCAAGTCAACGGAGGACTTGTATTCCTGGTTCATCTGTGCGACATTCTCCGAATCGTAGAGCGCCGTTGTGGCCAAGCAAAGCAGGCGCAGAGGCCGCGACGAAAACCCGACGACCTCGGTGCGGGCTTAGTGCAACTTGGGAAGTTCGAGTCGGAGTGGATCGGGGCCAAGCTTTCAAGCTTAAAGGCTCGAGCTAGCGACAGTCAAACTCAGAAGACTGGAGGTACGAATGGAGCGTGCCTGTGGCCTGCGTTCAAGAGGTAGATGCCGGGTACCATACCGAGTTCGGATCAAGGTCCGGTTCCGGTTCAACCCCGAGTCGGCGACTCATTTGCATGCATGCCCAAAGGGACTGCAGTATCGAGTTCAGGATGTGTGTCTCCTGGATGGCGGGGAGTTACGATGATGAGCAGGGAACTGCCGTCGTTTCCCACTGGGTTTACCCGACCGTCCAGCCATGTTGTGCCGGGGAGACGCACACCTATCAAGACTCTCCGCCCCCTTTGGTAGTATGTTGTGCTTTGGGGCTTCTTGGGAGCTGTGTGTGGATAGCCACCCATGCATTAGTTATCTTGTTAGCACTCAGTAAACTGGTTGTTGGGACCGCGCCAGTATAATATATCCTCCTCCTCCAGACTCTCACCAAACCTTTGACTCGTCCAGCTCGATTCTTGCAATCTCGATACATCAATGGCTCGAAAGACTCTTCGTCCGAGCTCACCAGTGCAATATGCCAACCAAGCCCCGGGCCACCGTCGTGCCTGAATACCATCGACGCGGACAGGCTCTTATTACATGGACATACCCTATAATTTGTGTTACAGAGCATGCACCCGATGGCACAAGGTGTGCATCTGCTACGTGTAAGATATCGGTGCAAATTATGCAGAAGGGCTCTGTTCGATTCGGGGTCGGGTGATATGCTCATATTGTTCCCTTTTTCTCGTGTTCGCCTTTTCCTTCGTCTCTTGGGCGTGTTCTCAGGAGCGGACATTTCAATTCTGGTCATTACCTAGGAACAGAATTAAGAATACTTGCGCAGTGTGAGCATTTTTAGTTCAACCAAGTTCAACTTCAAATCCGAGTCTGATCGTGGTTCGAGATTTACTCAGAAGTGCACCAGGTAGTCCGAGATTGGGAGTGCAGAGCAAGCATCCGATGGCACAAGGTGTGCATCTGCATCTCTTAGCAGGTGTTCTAGAAGTTTATGCAGAAGGTACCCGTTCGATTCGGGGTCGGGTGATGGTCTTGTCACATTTTTTCAGTTTCCCTCATCGGTTTTTCTTTTGCTTTCACTGGGAACTCGTTTTCGCTGGAAAATCGACCCAAGCATTCTAATGTAATGGGGACGAGCGAAGACGCTACCCAGTGCTGATTTGTGGATTTGGGGTCCAGGCCGGAGGTGATTTGATTTTCAACTTCAAAGCTTCAAGGCCACTGGAGATCCCGGAAAGTGTGTTTAGTTTGAGATTGGGGGTGCAGAGAATCCACCCGATGGCACAAGGTGTGCATCTGTTACCCTTCACAAATATTGCTACGAGGTTTAGCAGAAGGGCCCCGTTCGATTCGGGGTCGGGTGATGTGATATCTTCGTTTGTTTTTTTCTTTTCTCCCCTTCTATGTCTCCCTGGCTTCGTTCCATCTGTGCTGCGGGTCCAGCTAAATGATATTTACTACCTCGGAACAATGTTAAACAGCCCTTCGATGTGTGGGTAGTTTACTCAGAGATTGGGTTCAAGCTTGAAATTTAATCAGTGCTACGAAATTTACTCAGAAGTACACCGGGTAGTTCGAGATTGGGAGTGCAGAGCAAGCACCTGATGGTACAAGGTGTGCATCTGCTGCGCTTGGGGAAGCTGTAGCTAAAGCACTTATGCAGAGGGTCCCCGTTCGATTCGGGGTCGGGTGATTTGCTTTTCGGTGACTTTTTTTTCCTCCTCTCCTTTTCCTCTCCTTTTCCCCCCTTCGTCTCTTGGCTTACTCTCAGACCATATGACATGCGAGGTGGAATTTAATTGTCGTATTCATTACCTGGGAAGGAGGTTGAGAATGCTTGAACAGTCCGAGCGTTGATATTATTCAGGTCAACCAAAGTTGACTTCAGCTTTGGAAGAAGCCAGCTTCAGATCTCGGAAGGTGTGTTGTACTTCGAGATTGGGGATGGAGGGTATGCATCTGATGGCACAAGGTGTGCATATGCTACGCTTGGGGAAGCTGTAGCTAAAGTACTTATGCAGAGGGTCCCCGTTCGATTCGGGGTTGGGTGGTTGTCCTTGACAAATCGTTTTTTTTTTTTCAGTTTCCCTCATCGGTTTTTGTTTTTGTTTCAGTGGGAACTCGCTTTCACTGGGGATTTAAACTCAGCGAGTCTAATATTTAGGACGAAGAGGCTCATACTGTGTCTGTGGAGTTCAAGTTGTGGGAGGTTGGTTTGATTTTAAGTTCAGCTTAGATTTCGGAAAGAGTGTTGTACTTTGAGATTGGGGGATGCAGAGGAAGCACCCGGTGGCACAAGGTGTGCATCTGCTATGCTTATGGAGTAGATAAGACATTTATGCAGAAGGGCTCCGTTCGATTCGGGGTCGGGTGGATTTCTTTTGGGGTTTCGCTTTTTTCTGAAATTCAACCTCGATTTTTTTTTTTTTCGTTACCTATGTAGGACATGAATTGGGCCTTTGGGGAGGTGTGCTTCTGCTATCCTTTAAAGAACTTTGGCACATTTAGCAGAGGGCCCCGTTCGATTCGGGGTCGGGTGGTCGAATCCTCTTTTTTTCGTTCTGGCTGATTGGATTTACAAAGAAATCATCCTCCTCCTCCTCCTATGAGACATGAGTTGGGGGGATGTAGACGGTGTACCCGATGGCACAAGGTGTGCGTCTGCGTCCCTTGACAAATGTTTCCATTAGGTTTAGCAGAAGGGCCCCGTTCGATTCGGGGTCGGGTGATACTGTGTATTGAATGTGAATCTTTTTTTGTGCGGCCTGAGGCTTTTTTTTTTCGTTGTTGGACTCGGAATTCTCAGTTCCGTTTGTTCGAGGTTTGTTAAATTTTCGCTTTGTTCGAGGTGTATTTTCACTGTGTTCGAGGGTTATTTTCACTCGTGGGTTACGGGGGAGTACGGAGCTGTGTATATACAGTATATTATGAATGATTTCGAGTAGGAGGATGGGGCGGTGAATGTAAATTGTCGAAGGAAGGAGGGAGCTGGATGGCGGTATGGTGGAGGATAAGACTCGGGATAAAGTTGAGAGTTGAGAGATAAGAGGGATTGCTGAGGGGATTGATTGTAATTGTATTTGTCGCGACGGAGGGGTGCGAGTTGAACTGCTCGTCGGACAGCGGAACATGTGTGCGGCGTAGCAACGAAGCGACAGCGACAGCTGCGTGGGGCGCCGGTGCTGCCTATGACGTCGAGAGAGTCGTTTAGGAGAGAAAGAGAATTAATGGAGGAATTAGGACGCCCGCGGGTAGAGTGGTCATGGGCGGTCAGTCTTATCAGCCTAATGATATAATAAATAGCTGGGCGCGTTACTTATAGATAGACGACTCCGAGATTTTACGGGGGATTCATATCAGCTCGGAGAGTCGCGCGTGGGAGTTGTGGAATTAAGGAGGGGGCTCAGTTGAGGGCATATATGTAACCGCTGGAGACATCAATTAATGAGGGCAGAGACAAGATGACGGTGGGTGGAGTCATTCGACTGAATCATGTGTAGATAGGTGTCAAGCAAGCAAGTGAACGGCTGAGCGCAAGAATCAGATACCACACAAGATGATAGGTCGGACGCGGACTTAGGTCTCAAGAACTTGGATTAACGAGCGCAGAGACGGAGGGAGCTCCAAGATGATATACGCAGACTACCGGGACCGAGGGATAAATATCACGGCAGCTGGCACCATAAATAAGAGTTTTAGCGAAGAGGGTTAGATGCTTCATTAGTGGCGTCGGGGACAGGACTGGATGCGGGATTTCCCCTCGGAAGACCGAACAGTGAACAGCGAGCAGGGCAGCGAGCAGGGTCGACGCTGGCAGATGGATGGATGATGAGGCTAGCGAATCCAGGGGTGCCCGACGAGGCCAGAGCGGTTGGAAGAGCAAGTGAAGAAGAACGAGAGGGCGGGAACCAGTCTAGTGGCCGGTGCATATCTCTCCCTTCCGCGACATATTGCTTGTTCGACGCGCAGATGAGTACCCCGCCAGCAGCAGCAACAACAGAACCAAGAAAGACACAGGATAAATGCATTGCAAGGGAATCTGCGGGACTTGTATGGGTAAAGCGAGGAGCAGGCGTCCGCCACGTGTGGCCTGGTCCTTAAACCGCGTTGCAACAGCAAGTCAACCGAACTTGGAATCCACTTGACGCCCCTTGCCTCGCTGCTTGCCTCCTGCCCTCATGGCGTCTACAGCCCGCGTCCGCCGCAAGCCCGCCCCCGTCGTCGACCCCGACGACGCCGCCTTCCTCGCCGCCGTCGCGGACGACGACGGCGAGCGCATCGCGGCGCTGCCCCCGCGCCATTCGTTCGCGCTGTACGCCGCCCCGCCGCTGGACCCCACGCCCCCCGCCTACTCGCCCGCCCCGTCCCCGTCCCCGACGTCGAGCGCACACCCGCACTACACCCGCCGCCGCGCGCAGTCGTCCGCCCCGCCGACGCCCGCGACACCGCCGCCGACGCCGACGCGCACGCGCCTCGCGCGCCTCCTCCTCCCGCACCACGCCCACCCGCCGCCGTCGCCCACCCGTGAGCGCGTGAGGAAGCACACGATCTCCGCGCCCGCGCCAGCTGCTTTCCCGCCTGGACTCCTCCCACCCGGCCTCGCTGCCCTCTCGCTCCCACCAGGGCGGCCCGTCGCGCTGCGCCCCCTCGAGCTCGATATCGAGGTGGAGGTGCCCCCGCTCGTGGAAGGGTGTAGCTCGGCCTCAAGCGCCTCGTCGCGCGCGTCGGGCGAGACGGACGCGACATCCCCGCCCATGTCCCCGTCCTCGCCCCGCGGGAAGCTCTTCAAGCCCGCACCCGCGCCTAAGACTGCCGCGGCGAAGACTGGCACCGCCAAACCCCTGCCCCTCCCCCGCTCGCGCCCCCCACGCGCGCCGCCCTCGCGCGCGCGGCACGCCTGCCGCTCGTCCAGCCCAGCGGCGTGCGCGTGCCGTTTGGCGTGCTGTTGGGCATGAGTGATGCCGCTCTTGCCTCTATGACGGGTGGCGGTATAGACGCCCACGCCGAAGCCGACGTCGACGCCGAGGCGGGCGGCGCGTGCGTTCGTGTAGGTGCAAGCGAGGAAGCTAACAAGCGCCGCCGCACGCTCGTCGTCTTCCTGCGCCACTTCTGGTGCCCGCTCTGCCAGGACTATGTGGTGGCGCTCGCAAGCGCCGTCAGGGCTGCGTGTGCAGGCGCCGAGGACTCCACGAGTCCTCAACAGGACCCGACTATGCCTATCACTACCTCTCGTACCTTGCCGTCTGTTCCTACTCCTACATCTACGTCCGGCGCCCCCTCCACCTCCACCTCGACTTCTACCCCGCCCTCTACCTCTGCCTCTGCTACCTCGCCCTCGCCCTCCATTCCCACTTCTACCCCCGCCGCCGCCGACCCTTCTGCCAGCGACCCCGCCGCCGACCCTCCTGCCAGCGACCCCGCCTCTCTGGTCGAACCCCGTCCGGAAACGCAGACGCAGGCAGAGACGCCGCGCTGCCCCGCGTGTGCCGCGCACGGGGGCGGGAGCGTCACGGCAGCGTACCTCGAGAGTCTGGCTGCCGGGTCTGCTGGGTCTGCGTCTGCGTCTGCGTCTGGGTCTGCGCTCGGGGACGAAGAAGAACACGGAGAGGATGCTGTGCCTGTACGTATCCTTTTCTACTTGGGAGGGCGGAGGCTGATTTCGCGCGTATCTAGGGCGCCGAACGAACACAAGCCGAACGAACACAAGACGAAGAACACGGAGAACACGAAGTAGGAAACGAAGAAGTAGGAGAAGAAGAAGAAGAGGAAGGAGAGGGAGATGATGAAGAAGAAGAACACGCCAAGTTCAAAGACTGGGCCCCGCGCGCGTGCGGCGCGTTTGGGTGCCCTGTTGCTGTGCGTACTTTTCTTTTTTTTTCTTTCTTTTCTTTTCTCCTCGGTTCTTTTCCTTTCTCCTCAGTTCTTTTCCTTTCTTCTCAGCACGGGGTGTATTGGTGCTGATGCTGATGCGTTTTTTTCTTTAGGACGCCTCGGCCTCTGCCTCCCCCTTCCCCTCCGACCCGGCGCCCCGCGATCGGGCTCCAGGTGTCGAAGCAGACGACCCCGCGTCTTCTATCTCTGCAGACCAAGACGCTCAACAAGACCCCGCCTCGCCCGCCCACACTGAGGACGAATACGCAGAAGAGGAGACGGAGACGCACCTCCTCCTGATCGCGCCGGGCGCACACACGCTCGCGGGGCGGTACCTCGCGTCGTTTGGGTTTCCTCCCCATCTTTTGGAGGGGGAGGATGGTGGGGCGAGGAGGGGGATGGATTTGGGGGATCCGTGGCCGCCTGCGGGTTCTCCTGCATCTCCTCTAAACGGGCCCACCCGCGACCAAGATGACAGTGCGGGCGAGCACCCGCAGGGGCAGCGCGAAGCGGGCGGGAGTGAAGGAGGACCAGGAGGAGGAGGAGCGAGAAACGGACCAAGGAGAAGAGGGAAGATCGCGAGCGTGCGCATGGTGGTGGACCCGCGGCCTGCGGAGGGGGTGTATGCTGCGCTGGGGATGGGGTGGATGGGGGCGGGGGGTGGTGGGGGGAGTCCGCCGGGGTCGCCGAGAGTGCCATCGAGCTCGCCGACGCCGCCAGAGGAAGCGGTACAAGCGCACGGACAAGGACGCGAGGGGATGGTGCGCGCGCCGACGTTCGCGCACTCGCCCACCGCGCCGGCGCGCTCGCCGACGTCCGCCCTGTTCCCGCGCTCGCCGACGGCGCCTGTGCTCTCCTCGCCCCTCTCGCCCGCCTCGCTTTCTCCTGCGCAAGATACTATCCCAGCACAACCCGCCACCCCGTTCCTCGCGCCCGCCCCCAGCGACCCGCACGCCGCGCCGCACTCGTACGTCGCGCACCGCACGCTCGCGGGCGTGGGCGCGGTGCTCCTGCGCGCGCTGCGCGCGGGGATGCCGCTGTGGGAGCGCGGGGGCGATATTGGCGTGCTCGGGGGCGAGTGGGTGTTTGAGGTTGGTGGTGGGTGAGTGGTTGCGTTTCCTTGTTTTCTGTTCTTCTACTTCTCGGAGAGGGTTCCCGTCCTCTGGGCCAGGGAGAGCATGGACGGGGATGGAAGAAGCGAGGCGAGGCGAGGATGGGGGATCCATGCTTTTCCGGGTCTGACGCGGGGCGGAGCCTGTCTTTTCTCAGTTGCAGTTGTCTTCACTTCCTTCCTCTATCCTCATGCTCGTTTTTCTATTCCTTGTTTCCGTTTGGATTCGACTTTCCTTCCTCCTTGGTCCTTCCTCCACCCCCTCGTCACTTCTATTCCCATTCTCCTATCCCGCGCGTTACGTCCGATACGGATCCCGCGATGCCTATCTTTTCTTTCTCCATCCTCGTCTTGTTTCTTCCGTTTTCGCGTCCCCTTTTGTGCGGTCCGAGCCGCGAGCGGATGCTGTGCAGTCCGCGACGGAGGCGGGGGCTGCCTGCTCCATCGTATTCACTTTCCATGGCAACACGCCAGCACGCGAGCGGGCTCAGTTGGGGACGGCGGGTGTTACACGTATGAGGATTCGGCAGCGGGTGGTGGCGGGCTCCCGAGTCTCAAGCCTCGCCTCTTCGCTTGGGAGGCGCGGCTCGCTTGGCTTCGCTTCACTTCACTTTTATTTCGTTTTCCCTTCCCTTCTCATCCCTGCCCTCACTTCTTCGCCTTCCTTCTGTCTTTTCTTCCCCTTCTCCTTTTATTCCTCGATGGAACAACGCAAGCTCACCATCCTCCCGTTCCGCAGCCCGAACCCTTCCTCCTCCAACGGTGCCCAGGAGCTGCGCTGCACGTACGCGCACCGGATGCAGACGACGCGCGGGCACGCGGATGTGAGGCGCGTGTTTGAGGCGGCGGGCGTGTGGGTGCCGTCGGCGGCTGCTGCGGCGAAAGAGGGTGTGAAGGCCAAGACGCTCCCGCGCTCGTTCTCGCATTCGGCGTTCACAACCACCACGACCACGGCCCTCCCTCGCTCGATGTCGACCGCCGCGTCCTTGTCCCCCGCCCCGCCCGCCACGCCGGTGCTCGTACCCCGCTCGATGTCGACGCCGCGCACGTTCTTGCGGTTTGCGGGCCCGCGTGGGGGGAGGGCGCCGCGCGGGAGGGAGGGCGTGGCTGCTGCTCCTGCGACGGTGGAGGAGGAGGATCCGAAGGATGGCGCTCGTGCCGTACCCGGGAAGGAACCCGCGCCCGCCAAAGAGCGCGTGCCCGCCGCACCCGCCAAGGAGCGCCCGGGCATCCCGCGCTCGGCGTCGACGCCGCCCGGGCGGACGGGCCTCTGGGAGGGGAAGGCGGGCGCCATCTGGGAGGGGCGCGCCGCCGCGATGTGGGAGGGGAGGCACGGGACGTGGGGCGCGCGGAGCCACACGATTTGGGAGGGGCGGGAGCGCGAGAGGGAGAGGGAGCCGGCGATTCCGGCGACGCTGTCGGCGTCGTCGTCGCGGCCGTGGGCGCTTGCGGCGGCGGGGTCGGCGGGGTCTTGTGTGTGGTCGGACGAGGATGGGGATGGGGAGGGGGAGTTCACTCTTGACCTGGAGGGCGAAGGAGGCAAAGGCGAGGGCAGGCCGGTGCCCGCCGTGCCCGTGCTGTCGCTCTCGTCCGCCTCGGCGTCGTCTGACTCGCTGTCGTTCTCGTCCAAGGCGGCCGATGTGCACCTGCGCAAGAGCGGCTCGTCGGGGTCGGAGGCGTGCACCGTGTCGGAGGAAGATGGGGAGCACGATGGGGACGACGAGCGGAGCGAGTCGGAGGCGGGGTATGCCTTCCCAGGCGTGCGCTATGCAGAGTATGCGCACGACACCGGACACGCGCGCGCGGCGTTCGGAGTGTGGGGGCTCGGTGTCGCTGCACGGACTCGACTACAAATCCGGACCCGGACACGGGCGCGCGCAGTCGGAGTGCTCGGGAGCCATGCACTCACCCTTGGAGGCGAGTGTGGGTTGGGGTTCGGGGCGGGGTACAAGGGCGACGGGTACGGCGGGGACGATGTGTGGATGCGTGCGCGCGCGCTGAGCCTTGCACGGTTGAGGGCAAGGAAGGAGGCACGTCGGGTGGGGGGTGAGCGGGGTGTGCGTTCTGTTCTCGGTGTGTGAGACGTACGAGTTGTGTGAGTGGTGAGAGGAGAGCGGATGGGGACGATTGCATGATTGCATTATACTGTACCGAAGACTCGACTCGAGCACGCACCTACCTATGATTACTTTACTGGCTGCATAGTGTTATTTGGTTTGTAATGAATGGATTTGTACATGGATCAATATTGGAATGTGGTTTTCCTGTAATAGCGAGGAATGTCCTCTCGGGATCTTTCGGGGCAATGAGGCTGTGCACTTGAGTTTTCTCAACCACGATGTCGCATTGGTGGGTTTCTTCCGGTTCAGATACTCCAACTGACTTCAATCTATGAGCAGCGCGCGTTGGCGACCTCTTTGCTTTATCCACCATCTGATTGCGAGGACTAATCGTATTTGACCTCACCAACGCCGTAGCTCAGATCCGTCGGCAGTTGCAGTGCCGCTGAGGAAGATAATCTGCGCAGAGCATCGCCCATGCCCTCCGCTCCCTCTGGACCTTCCTATACTCATGGAGGTGTCTGCAGTTCCATCGCCCTCTCCCCCTGGTCCTAGCGCTGCTTCAGCTGCTCCTCCTGGTAGTACGATCTCTGGCAAGAAATTCAGTGCCAACTCCCCAACCTTGCCTCCTGGTGTACTGGTATTTTGCGCCCTGCCCCCATTTGTGTCTATGGCTTTATCTATATATACAGCCTCCTGTGTGCCGTTCTCGCCATGATCTGCCGCCTGCACCTTCCAATGTGATGCGGAAGCGAGTCGGACAAACAGAATCACATAATATCGGCGCGATCCCCCAAAGCCGATTGTCTTCGGCGAAATATTGCACTCAGGACCTCACTCGCCGTTCATAGCGCTGGACTAAAAATCTCAAAAAAATCTCTTTATAAGCTCAAGGCAACTTTAATTTTCCCCCGAAAGCTGTGTGTGAGCCAGGATTTCCGATCTGCGACTGAGTGCTTTCTAATTCCGACTTCGACGCTTGAAAATAAGCGGACGGACTCGTACTGCCATTGGACTCAAACAGCACGTCATTCACGGCATGACTATGCATGAGATCGGACTTTGTGCGAGGCATGTCAGTTCGGGCCACGCCTTCTCAGCATGGTGGTTGACATCAATTGACATGCACAGCCATTCACAGCTCTAGCAACCCTCTTGAGTCGTCGAAATGGCCTTGACAAGGCAGCCAGGCCGATCCCTCCCAGCAGACACTCTGAAGCTGGCTGGGCCAACTTCAACTTTATATTCCTGGTGTATGAACCGTGACACCAACAGCCTGCATGGCACACCGTCCCTGGGTCTCCCCAAAGTTGATCTCTCACTACTAGACGATCCGACTTCGATCTCTTTCCCTGAAGAACATGCAAGTGAATTCTCTCCCGTGGTTTGGACCGGCCTACAGTATTCCCATGTTTCGGATTTCTTCCTGGTCGCTCAATGCATACATTTCGGCCCCTGGCTTGAGATACACAAGGTACGGAACTCGACTTGAGGGCTACTCTAATCTAATAACCGCCAGAACTTCGTTTTCTACACATTAGAAGTACTCAGACTCTTTAATGGGTAAGTCCCCATTCACCCCGCCTGCATATATTATAATGAACCTCGTTTCGTAGCCCAATGACGGAAATTCGGGACTTGTCGAAACAATGGGCGGAATGGGACATGTTGTGCAGTCTTGGAAATTACCAGTCCGTGGTGAATACACTGTTCGGGTATCTGAATAACAAGGTGAGCTACTATACATTGAATTACTGTTATTTATTCAGTTCTTTGGCAGATCTCTTCCAGAGTTGGCCGGACTGTTGCAAAGAAAATATCGGAGCAATTGTCTCAGGATGTTTCTGCCGTTCAGAGACGGTTGGTCTCCTTGCTCCGCAACGAACAGAACTATCGAAGATTTTTGGCCTGTCGTGGGAGTTTCGCGCAACAACTTTTGGATCTCATTCAAGATGTATGCTCCAGCAATTATTTCCCTCGTAGACTCGTCCTAATCTACTATCATCGTCGTTATTAGCTTTTGGATTCGACCTGCGACTCAAGATCTAAACCACTACTTTCCAAAGCCTTGATTCGACTTTCGCGTGCGTCCGGACTCCATCCTACGTGTTTTGCGTTATCTGGTCTGGAGAAGGTGGGCGAGCAAGTGGCAGCTGGGGGATTCGCGGATATCTGGAGGGGTCTGGTTGAACGCCAGAACGTTGCGGTTAAAATCATGCGTCTGTTCCGAGATGTGGACATAAAAGCGGGGCTGAAGGTTCGCATCTTTTTCAAGCCGAACTTCGTCCTTACGCCCGTGTATCCAGGAATTCGGTCGAGAAGCTCTCATCTTAGACTGGCGCCAGCTTTTTCACCCAAATTTGCTTCCGTTTTTTGGGCTATATTATCTGGATAACAGGCTTTGTCTCGTTTCGCCATGGATGGAAAACGGGGACGTTTTGGAGTTTTTAAGGAACGCTCCTGCGGATACGGACCATTCATCCCTGGTGAGCATAAAACTAACCATGACACCTAAGATTGTAACCTGAGCTTTCCGCGTTAGATTTTGGATGTCGCCATGGGCCTCGAGTATTTGCACAGCGAGTATATAGTGCATGGCGATCTCAAGGGGTGAGGCCGGGTTTATTTTGCTGGCATAGTGTTAACCAGGCATACAGTCAAACATTCTCGTTACTCCCTCGCGCAGAGCTTGTATCGCTGACTTTGGCTTGTCCTCAATTGCCGACTCCATGACAATGTGTTTCACCCATTCGACTACAAGCCCCCAAACAGGTACCATGCGATGGCAGGCGCCTGAGCTGCTCCGGGGAGAAAGTGTCAGTGATGCCAGATCAGATGTGTATGCGTTCGCATGTGTGTGTTACGAGGTACTTCTCAGTTCTGCCTCCTCATGCGCGCCCTGAATTCATATCACCTACTCGACAGATACTGTCTGGGAAAATTCCATTCTATGATATACCAGAGCCGGCGGTAAAAAGTCGCGATCGAGGGAGTTCGCCCAGCGCGACCAATCGCATGGCCACGCATCGCGGCGTATAACAACAACATTTGGGACCTAATACGAGACTGCTGGAGGAATGAATCAGATCTCCGGCCCACAGCTGCTGAAATTGTTCAGAGACTTGTTGGGCTTATTGGAGCGAAAAATGCTCAGTCCCATGGGACAGACTGGGACGAGACATCCAGTTCAAGGTTTCGGCGTTCTTTGCAAGACTGTCCGTTGCTCCCATCGGTTGTTCAAATACAGCGTATAATTGCTCTGGATGGTTCGTTCTACATATATTTCCCCGAGATTTCTTCTATTAACGTCGTTTAACGCAGACATTGTCGAAGGTAGGCTTGTGTACTTCTATCCCGAAACAAAGGCGAACAGATAACGATCACCAGAACAACTCGACAACATTGCAGATGCTCCCGAATATACGAGAGTGATCATCCCTCGTTCGCAAGATCCCATTTCAAACTCCGTCGATAGCTCGTTCTATCCTTACACCCCGAATGACGTCAGGCACCGCAGGCGAGCAATGGGCGCGCAGCTGAAGGTCCTCCAGGGTCTTTTCACCCGTAATCCCCGTCCGGATGCCGCGCGACGAAAGGCACTCGCCGCTCAGCTCAACATGACGCCGAGAAGTATTGAAGTACGTGGATTCATCGTCGATTTGTCTCTTAGTTTCATTTCCGCTGTAGATATGGTTCCAAAACCGCCGCGCAAGTGAGAAATGGAAAGCTTCCAAGTTGCCTGCGTCACTCGTCACCAAGGATATCAACCATCCGCCGCCCAGCCACTAGCACGAGTCCTTACATTCACGAGTTTTGCATTCCAGCTCCTCTCACGTTAACTGAGTTTCTCGAAACAGAAAAATTCTGCACCGAGGGACAACAGGAAAAGGTCTTCAAAGCTGCAGCTACGAAATTGTATACATATCCAATTAATTCGAACCGTGGGAAAGGGTCGGCTGATCCCGACGGCGGTTGGACATACCAGTATCATGTCACTCCGTAACCAAGAGGCGTTATCTATGAGAATGAGCTGTTTAAAATCGCAGTGCTATGTCCACTTTGGTAAATTGAGGATAATCAAATGTCGCTACACTTGTGCTGTTCGTCTTCTTCGGCAAGCTCTTTTTCTTATTCAAGGCTAAAGGACTCGGAGCAGTAATTGTATTCCTTTGTTCCGACTAGTTATCTCAAAGAAGACGTGCCCAAACAAGATGTATTATCGCGCATCCATATTGACATCGAGTGACGAAATCCCGACCAAAGCGTTTTAAAGGGTTTACCAATCACGCTTTGATCACGCTCGATCAGTTTTTGAAGGGCACCGCACACTCCGCCAAAGAATTCGAGGAAGCATACATAGACCTTTGCAGAGCCGCGGCAGTTCAACAATTGACGTTGAAGACGTACTAGGTTTCGAACGCAAGCAAATGGGGTTTGGGCCGGAAGCTCGGATGTGGAACCGGACGTGGCTCAGAGTGCGGCTCAATGCGGAGAGTTGATAGTTGACAAATCATTTATTAAATAATTGTGCAACGAATCCGTACTCATGCATCTGACTTGCTTTGAGATCCATTGCAGCATCCTGGGCATACACTATGTTCCTGTCGGTTTTTACACCGGGGCAGGGACTTTGTAGGTCGGGGCATCCAGTTTGCTTTGCTCTGCCTGATAATGTTATATGCTGTGGAATTTAACAAGCGAGGTAGGAGATTCATTTGTTCAAGTGTCTGTCTATGAGAGACTACATAGCTGTGGACTGGGTCATGCTCGCAAGCTTTTGTCCTGGGAGCAGATAAGTTACATTTACTCAGTATTTTTACGAGGTCCGCTCCCTCAGGCTTGCTGCACCCTTCCGCGACCAGTCGGTTGACACCCTCACATCCTTGATCCCGGGGTTGTTGGGGCTGAAGGCTACAAAATTTGAGTTTAGGTGTGTTTTCCTCTCGTGCAACCCATTACTCACAGAAATAGGTTCAACTAAGGCTACCCTGTAACATGGTTGCGTGGAAGATGCAGAAAGTCCTTACGATTTCTTTCATGCGGGCACACATTTTCAGTCTGAAACCTAGATATTTACATACATGCCCAGCCCTCGAGCTAACTGAGCGGCGCCATATACTCCGGCCCAAGTACCACCTCGTCGTTGATCGTACTGTTTTCGTCTTACAACCTCTTTCGATCAATACCCGATTCATAAAAGAGAGGGACGTACAAGAATTCCACGTGCGTACGACTGGCACCTTCCTCGCCAGATCGCGCAAATTGAGCCCAAACACACGCGCATTGCGCACCATACTGTGCTCTGTGACGTACCCGCCGTACCCCGAGTGCCCATTGAAGCAGATCGGGAGGCCGGACGAGGCGGTCGCGCGCGCGCACCACGACTCGCCGTGGTCGTGCCCCGAGGTGACAGCGAGCACGGTCCCGCGGCCGCCGTCCATCTCGACGAGCGCGTTCCAGACTGGGTTCGAGGGAAACGAGAGTCAGTGGTTCAGTGGGTGGGATGGGGACAGGAGACGCACAGGGCAGGTCGAGGCCGGTGTACGTGTTGTTGAGGAAACCCTGCGTTGCGGGGTCGGGTTCGTCGTCGTGGTTGCCTACGCTTGGCCTGCATGGCATCAGCATGGACGCAGGCCACAATCAGAAAGGAACGAAGGCACACACAGCGGTGCGAGAATATCCGCCTTCTGGACCTGGCCAATAAAGTTGACCCTCTCCGCCACAGCTTTCAAGCGCTGCACAGGGGACTTACTGGGATATGCACGAACACGAGCGCAGGCGGGACCGTCTTCCACTGTTCTCCCGTGAGCATGAGGAGCCCGCTGCCATGAGAACTGAACGTACGACGAGCGCCATAAGATCGTGCTGCTGCTTGATGTACTGCGGCACGGTTTTCTCGTCAACCCAATAGAAGTTCGCCTCTGGGGGCGTGGGACCTGACAGAAGGATAACGATCAGGCGATATCGCAATGCAAAACTGGACAAGTTTTCGCGTTACCGGATCCTCCTGGGTGGCCACTTACGAACGACCGGGAGTCGAAGAACCACATGATGACCGCGGGGACGAATTCCGTCTTCTTGGCATACACGGGGACCCCTGCCAGATACACAGTTCAGTTCCAGGGAAACGGACCAGTGAGGAAGCTTGCAGTAGTTGCCGCATCCGTAGGGTTTTGGACCCACGTCAGAGCGCGTGTACGAGAGGGCTGAGTAGTGCGCTTGCTCGTATCTGTCCACGAAAATAAGCTACAGTAACGATATCCCAGAGCGTAACGCCTTACTCAATCTCCTCCTGGTGGTTAATCGCAAGCTGCGGGGACCTCCAGGTGAGAGCGCGCATTTTGGAAAGTCAGTGAATACAGACAGAGTTATCGTGCTAGATGTTGCTCGGATGTTAGACAGGTTGAGGTATCGGAAATGAACCTGACGTTTCCGTGAGTGGACGAAAAGGGGATCGTGCGGGCGACGGTTGGAGCAAAGACTTTATCGAGATACTTGGTTGCGTTGAACGCAAAGACGTTCTCACCTACGCCACATTGACCGCGTTGACCTCCAATAAAGTCAGAGACACACACCAGTTATCAGGTCGCCGTTGAAAACTCTGCAGCCCATGAGATGCAGACCCGAAAGCTAATCAGAAGGACGCTCACACATAATTGGGCTTCTCGTTGTCCAGGATGTTAGCATGGGCGATCGAGGTATTCACATCCTGTTCAGGACCCCATGTCACTTCCTCTCCCTCCCCAAAATGCATGTCCGAGAAGGACACGACCTAAAATCCATGATCTCTCGTATGCAGCAGGCCCGACGTAGGCAGTCATAGCCAACACACCTTGAAGTTCCCATGCGCATCGAACGTTAGCTTGCTTTTGTAACCAAGGAGCCCAGTGACGGTGCTGGAGAAGCTGCGGGCCAAGGGAACCGCCGTGACGCTCGATGCGAGGAGGAGGGTGCCCAGGATCATGGTGGCTGGAGCCATCGGTCGATGCCGATAACACTGGCGGAACATCATGGCGTTCGAAGCCGGGTTGCGCATGCGCGCACGTTCCACATGACGAAGAGGAAAGATTTGTCAGGTGCACTGACGACTTGATACGCTTTTTTTAGGGATTCAACAGGACTTTCGTGAAAGAGTTGTGCTGTTCAAGCACAGAGTAGACCCGCCGGCACATGGAAGTCAGAGAGAGAAAAGGGCGATGCCGAACGGGTCAATGCTTCGGTAATTGCCGAAACCAACCTGTAGAGTACAAAACTACGTTCGTCGCCTCCCTACATTACCAACCAATGTTGTCCTGCTCCCCAGCGGCATCGGCATGTAGTTCCGTCGTTGGAACATAGTCGCTCGACCCTCGTGCTATCAATATGAATCTTGAGCAGGGTAAACTGGGAATAAGCGTGGTTAGGACAGAGAGGCCCCGTGAAGCTCCACCAAAGGGTTGTCCGGAAAATTCTTGGATTTGGGCCTCCAAAACCCATATTTTTTCGGCGTCCTAGAGCTCAAAAACCCAAAATCGGACAAGGGTCGTTACATGCCGCGATGCCGCTCACTGATGCGATCGGGCCGTGCCCCAAACTGGGCTATCTGGGTCCAAGATTCTGTCCCGACGCCGTCAAAAACCACGCCACAAGAATTCCACGCGATAGCCACTCCGATATTCCATCATCACATTGCTATCGACTCTACCAACCTTGGGCCATAATCCGGACAGGGTTTGGCGGATTTTTGGCCTCAAAAACCCATAATTTGGACAAGGAAATGGCCAAATTTCGACCTCAAAAACCCAAAATTTCCATCACCAAAAGTGTCCAAACCTGGCAAGGCCTCGTGACTTTGACAAGGCCCATCAAGCGCGCTCCAGGGCTTGGACGCGTCTCGCAAGGTCCTTCCAAGGCCTCTTCCAGCCTCGGTCCTCCTCACGAGGATTTCCCAACCCTTGCCTCGCCTCGCCAGATCGGCCGCGCGGCCTTCAAAAGTCGAGTGCGCCCAAGTCCTCCTCAGCCGCATCTTCCACTCCGACCACCACGCACTCGAGTGCCGACCCCACCTTCCTCAGCCGTTCCTCCCCCGTATCTCGACGCTCTGCTGTCCTCATCTCCACGCTCTCGGTCGGGAAAGCGGGCGTTCTGCATCATCAAATCGACTACCGGGAGCACCATCGGTAGCGCCACCAGGAGGGATAGAGTGCTGCTGGTACGTTCTATTCCTTCACTCAAGCGCATTCCTCAGTCCCTCGCCGTGAAATCCTCCCCTCCCTTAACGTTCCATTGAGGTCAATTGCGTGAGGCTGGCGCTTGTCGACGCAGGCAGCCTTCCGCTCCCGCTCAACTGCGCAGCGCTCACGCCCAACGCCCCATCTTCGCGCTGCCGCCAGGACAGGCCTGCTGCTGGTGGGCTGCGGCGACAGTGACGTAGCGTCGCGAGCCACGTCTGCCTCCCTGTCTCGAAGGATGCCGTCCGCGCTTCTCAGTCGACCTCAGTATTTGCCGTTCGCCCACCCACATCTCTTTCCTCCTTCATTGATGATCACTTACCTCCAATTTTCAGACCACCATCACTCAAACCATCCGGTCTTCATTGGGACTCAACGCGGTGTGATTGTATCTTATATCTTGAGCGACACCCTCCCCCTCCAGCACTTACTCAGCCCCGTCCTTACTCCCCTTCTCGTGACCGCCGTCAGGCCGTTTAGCCCTTCTTCTCCGAGGTCAAGACCAAGCTTCAGACCCGTGCCCGTGACGGCTGTGGCAAATGAGACGCAAACATCGCGCAGGCGAGCGCGCTCGACCCGTACCACGAGGCGCTCACCTTCCGGACGTGTCGAGGCTCCGATCGCGGGTGTTTCGTCCACGACGGGGCACGAGTAATGCAACACCTGGGTACATGCGCTTCAAGACGGTCGCTGGGGCGCGCCCGACGGTCAGGCCGAGTCTATGCAGCTGACATGCGCTATTCCTAGTGAGGTATGTCAGCGTCAACTAGCACGCATATAGCCGGCTGATCGATGTTATCTCGTTTTAAGACCTCCTCGACGAATGAAGCGACTCCGGTAAGCGAGGCCATATCTGGATAATATTCAACTCACTCTTGGCTTGTCAGGCTTCTTTTTGCCCAGCTGAGGTAATATTTTATCCTCCCACTTGACTTCGCTGATACTCTATTTCAGTGCTGATGGACCGTTCATTTTCGGCAATGTTCTCGACAGCAACCTTCTCAACAGCTCGTCGTTAAATTGGAGACGCGCTCGCGCGGGCACCAAAGGTGATGCGCTCGTCGCAAAGGTTTCGGACTGGCCAACTTTTCGCAGGACGATCTTCAGAGATGCTCCCGACGACTCACAACCCGCCACAGATCTCGCACCTGACGGCTCCCCCAATATCCTGGCATCCTGGTTCAGCAAGCAACCCGTCGTATTGCAGCGCTACCTCCATCTCCCTCAAAACTAGTAAGTCCTTTCAATGTTCTAAGCGGGTATCGCAACTTATTTATATCACACTGTAGTCGTCTGCCGCTCATATTGGTAACCCCTGGTACGTTAATTCCCTTGGTTTAAGTATTTTTACAATCTCTGACGGTTGGAGTGAATAAAGACCGTCTGCGTTCGTTGGAGTCCGTTCGTTCACCTCTTCAGTCCGGATGCATGGTGAGATTTCCCGTCCAGTTAACGCGCCAACTCATATTCTTCTCAGATATCCGACTGTAACCTCGCCAATGTCTCCGCAGGTTATTCGACTTATGCTATCACACGTGTCTCAACACATTTTCGCATAGACACGCTCCTGCTTCCTTATTCGTATGTTTTCTTTTGGAATTATTTCTCCGATTGCTCACATTGCGGTATCTAGGGTGATTTGGTAAATAAGTACTACCTGTGAGTTGATGCATTTTCTCCCACTGTCGTTACTTACTGCACCAATTTTTATGGATAGGATCTCTCTTATCTGTCACATCTCGTCGTCCTTGTAAGTTTTCACGCGTACTCTCGCTCATTTTGTACTGATCAAGTTCCTCGTCTTTGCTAGCTACGAACACTTTATATCCTCCTTGCTGTACTCCTTTGACTCCGATAAATTTCACTCTTGTGATTTGGATCGACCGAAGTCAGCCAGAAGGCGCTGCGAGGCCTGGAGCGTCTTGCAAGGGCCCCAAGGCCTTCCAAGCGCGCTCCAGGGCTTCCAAGGGCAGTCAAGCCTGGGACACCCTCGCAAAGCCTTGTGAATTTGAAGAGTGCGTTGGGAACCCCTTGGGAGGGGTGCACAGGGCTTGGTCGTCCTTGTAAGGCCTTGGGCACCTTCCAAGGGGCTTCCGAGGCCCTTAGAAGGTCTTTCCGCTTTTGGTGATGTCGGACAACCCTTTGGTGGAGCTTCACGGGGCCTGGACAGAGCAACGCGGCCGTTGTCATAGGGGGGCGGGGCCTTTTTTCTGCTTCCTTTACTACGGCTGGATGAAACTTCGATGAAGTCCAGTGAGTAATACAACCAGGTGTAAATGGTTTGGGCCTTGAAAGGAAATTGAAGTCGAATTTGGCTACCGCAGAATTCGATGAGCAAGGAAAGGCAAAGACATCGAGTCGAGACGGCTCATCACAGCCGTCTCAGCCTAGGATGCTCAGTGTAAAGCGTTCCAATACTCTTACAGGTCTGTCATGTTCGCACACATGACACCGCACATGGTCACATATCGAGAAGAGAACGCATGCTCACCCCCCACCCCGACGCGCCTCCTTGCGCGCCCTCAACCGCGCAAGGCTCAGCGCCCGCGCGCGCGTCCACGTGTGGTCCCCGCCATACCCGTCCTCCTTGTACCCCGCCCCGAACCTGAACCCACACTCGGCCTCCAAGGGCGAGTGCATGGCGCCCGAGCACTCCGACTGGGCGGGCAGCCGGCCCCCTCCTTTGCCCCTTTCGCCCTCCAGGTCGAGAGTGAACTCCCCCTCCCCTTCCTCTTCGTCAGACCACACACGCGATCCCGCCGACCCCGCCGGCGCAAGCGCCCACGGCCTCGACGACGACGCCGACAGCGTCGCCGGAATCGCCGGCTCCCTCTCCCTCCCGCGCTCATGCTCGCGCCCCTCACAAATAGTATGGCTCCGCGCGCCCCACGTCCCATGCCTCCCTCCCACATCGCGGCGGCGCGCCCCTCGCAGATGGTGCCCGCCTGGCCTCCCAGAGGCCCGTCCGTCCGGGCGGCGTCGACGCCGAGCGCGGGATGCCGTATAATCCCTCCGCGGGGCGCGGGTCCACCATGCGCACGCTCGCTATCTTCCCTCTTCTTCCTCTTTGCTCCTCTCTCGGCTCCCCACCTTTCCCTCCGCCGTTCCGCGCCCTCCCCGCTGCACTTCCGTCGTGGTCTTCCTGGGTCACAGGCGGACTCGGGGAAGCAGCAGAACCCGCTGGCGGCCACGCATCCCCCAATCCATCCCCCTCCCCTCCTCTCCTTCTTGCCTCCTTCCACTTCGAGCTCGCCCGCGTCGAGTAGGTGAGGAGGAAACCCAAACGACGCGAGGCCCCGCCCCGCGAGCGTGGGCGCGCCGGGTGCAAGGAGGAGGTGCGTCTCCTCTTCTGCGTCCTCAGAGAGGAAGAGGGCGGGCGAGGGGAAAGAGGGGGAGGAGGGGGCGGGGTCTGCGTTCGTCCTCCTGGTGTGCGTCCTCCTGGTGTTCGTCCTCCGGCTCCTTATCATCGTCTTGGGCGGGGTCTTCAGAAAAAGAAGCGGCGGGGTCCGCTGCGCCTGGTCTCGCGTCGCCCCCCTTGCCCTGCACAAAAACAAAAACAGGACCGTTCTACAACAAGAACGAAAAATACGCACAGCAACGGGACACCCAAACGCCCCGCACGCGCGCGCGGCCCAGTCTTTGAATTTGGCGTGTACTTCTTCATCTCCTTCTTCTTCTTCTCCCTCGCCCTACATACGCACGAAATCAGCACGACCTTCCCAAGTAAACATAGAGGAAAAGGGATACGTACAGGTACACGTTCTTCAGCTTGTTCTCCTTCGTGCACAGACGCAGACGCGGACCCCACACCGTCGACAGGCGACTCCGGCGCAGAGGCAGACCCGGCAGACAAACTCTCGAGGTACGCGAGCGTGACGCTCCCGTGCGTGTGCGCGTTGGAGGCGGGGCAGCGTGACGTCTCTGCCGGTGTCTGCGCGTCCTTGCTGTCTTCGTCGGTGGCGGGGTCTGTGGCAGCGAGGGTAGAGGAAGGATTAGACGTGGAGGTGGCGGGAGAGGAGGGAATAGATGTAGAGGTGGGCGCGGGAGAGGAGAGAGACGGCGACGCAGCGGTGGAGCTAGCATGCGCGATTGCCGGGGTGGAGGTAGGAGAGGTGGGGGAGGTCGGGATAGAGGTAGAAGTAGGGATAACAAGAAGCGAGGTGGAGCGGTAGAGATAGGCATAGTAGAGCCCTCCGCATCTGACATAGCTTCGGGTCCCGCACACGCAGCCCTGACTGCGCTCGCGAGCGCGACGACGTAGTCCTGGCACAGCGGACACCAGAAGTGGCGCAGGAAGACGACGAGCGTGCGCCGGCGCTTGGTGCTCTCACTCTCCATTTATACCCCCCACAAATACGCGGTACTCGCCGCCCGCCTCGGCGTCGGCGTCCATAGCGCCACCCGTCATAGAGGCAAGAGAGGCATCACTCATCCCCAACAACGCGCCAAACGGGACGCGCACGCCGCTGGGCTGGACGAGCGGGAGGCATGTCGCGGAAGGGAGAGATATGCATCGGCGACT
The DNA here is from genome assembly GCA_029289555.1 of Mycena latifolia. NCBI lineage: Eukaryota > Fungi > Basidiomycota > Agaricomycetes > Agaricales > Mycenaceae > Mycena > Mycena latifolia. The sequence continues at coordinate 120,605 of JARJLE010000120.1, read as the reverse complement.
AGACTGGTTCCCGCCCTCTCGTTCTTCTTCACTTGCTCTTCCAACCGCTCTGGCCTCGTCGGGCACCCCTGGATTCGCTAGTCTCATCAACCATCTGCCAGTGTTCACACTTGATTGTCGTCAATTCATCAGCCTGTGCGAATTATGTGGCCGCACATTTAATTGTCAACTGCTGTGTTCAGGCATCTAATTTTGTGGATCCCGACTCAGGAAGTATTTAGGCGAATTCAAATTATTGGTGAAAAATCCGAGATTACAAGAGCAAAAAAAAATGCGGAATCCCAGTTCAGTAAGAAAGAGGAAGGCAAGTATGAGTAGGTATCTCTGGGCGCCGATAGTGGACAATTTACAGCAAAGGCATTGTGATGGTGCACGAAATTCCTCGAGAATATATAAAGTTACCTATGCTGACACAAACGAGTTATCAGAAGATTTCAGGGGAAGATATCCAAAGGAGGAGGAGGAGGAGGATAGTATTACTGCGAAGGTCCCTATAAGGAACAAGCAGGTACTGTACCGGCGTACACAGCGCCCCAATGTACGCTACAGTCGTCTAGGGCCAGATCATTGTGATAGCTTGAGGAGAACTGCCCACTCTAGGTTGGGGGATTCGAGATCCGTCAGAATTGCTACCGACAGTTTGGAAATTTGAAATTGGCTCACGAAGAGTTCAATAGCGACCATGATACGTGAATGGCAGCGGCCTTGGTCGTCGATATAAAGTTACAGTGTTCCAAGACATTGATCTTAAATTCCGAACGCCACCCCATAAGCTCGTCGTCCTCCGCCAGCGGGTTCATCTGCACTGCATACCCAGGATTCGAGCTGATGTCCGCACGATAGAATTCAATGTCCTGCTCGCGGTTAATGTCCACCGTGCACATAATGGCGGTCCCCTCCTGCTCATAAATAATGCACAGTAATTCTGCATTATTTAGCCGGATCCACGAATACCAATTCCGGAACCCGCGAAGCGGGTTCATTTTGTCAATCTTGACTGGGCCTGAATACGCCGTCAGTGCCTCCCAAAACTTTCTCTCGGACACAATTTTGAACATGTGCTCCGTAGGTTCGTTGGTTCCCAAATCGAAGGGCCCCCTATTCTCGAGCTTAAATCCCAGCCAGAAGCCCTCCGAATCGGTCCAGCGGGAATTCATCGCCCATATCGGAAGTCGAATGAGAGCCAATGTGGCTTCAATGCTGATCCAAATATATGACTCCGAAGATTTAGAGTTTTGTACGACGGTGAAGCAGCCGACGTAGCCGACGAGCGTCATGAGGAATCCGCACGCCAGTGCGGAGGACAGCGCCACAGATTCCCAAGAGTGGATCAGGTATGGCTTCAGCGCCGTCGCTAACCTTGTCGGGGGTAAATCGAAGACGAGAGCGAGATAGTTAATGAGGGGTACTAGGGTCTTCTCTTCTGGACCCCGTTCCTTAGTAAGAAAAGCGTCGAGGGAGGAGAGACATATCTCCGATGCGTAGGAGGTGTCCCAGCGGAGGTTGGGCGGCATGCGTAAACGCCGGTCGTTCAAGAGGTCATCAATACTCTCGAATAGAAGGCGTTGTTTGAGGATCATGTGGATCCGGTATTGCAAAAGAACTGGGCCCGCAAAAACACATAATAAGCCCCCGATGACCCGACACAATGGGAAAATGATGGCAAAGACAGGAAAAGAGGTGTGCTGGCGGACAAAGAAGGGGATGTACGGCGTGACACCTAAACACGCGACGAATAGGGAAGCCATCAGGAGATGGAGGTTCCAGCCTCGAAAGAGACCGGGAGGTTCTATCGAGATGTTAACTGCGCGGCGCACGTAGTGCTTGTGTAGGAGTTCGAGCAGGCGTGTTTCCGCGACAAAGCGGTTTCCATCCAGCATGATCGCATTCGCAGCGTCCCCCTTGAGCTCGAAACCCATGCGTCCCAGCGTCCGTGCTCCGAATGAAAGGCTAGCACCTAACATGATACTGAGCGCCGCTTTTGCCGGGCCAAGGCTCCCGAAGATTGAGACGGGGGTGATGGCGGCATGTAAGTAGCCACCTTCAGTGAGGGCCGATCCAACCTGCCGTTCGCATTCCTCGGTCCCAAAAAGTGAGAGGATGGCAGAGACGTCCTGGAGGCCGGAGGAGAGGGTGGTCCCGAATGAAGTAGGCGTGTCTGACATGGTGGTCAGTGAGAAGGCGCGCGCCCGAACTGACGTGCTTCGCACAAAGTCCGATCTCATGCCGTGAATGATTCCGGTACAATTATGCCTAATCAGTAGGCCCTGGTGCTATGTCCGGGCTTTTATTTGAAACGAAGTTTTTTCAAATATTCGGGTGGCTGGCGATCAAGGGCAGCTCGGGACCCCTTTCATCTAGGATATTTTAGCGGACTTGGTTCTTGTGTTGTAGCTCAATTTTTGCCCATCACCTTAAGTCCCGTCGTTCGATCCTCCCTTCAAACATCTTTTTCTCTCTCTCTTCTTTACCTCCGCCGAATCCCCGCAAGTTTCGCATGCGACACATCCGTCGCACTCACCCACCCTGCTGGCCAGGTGCACCCAATGTTTTTTTTTGAACGTCGAATATTATTGACATAACCTGGCGCAAGTGGTAACCGGAACCAGCGCCCCTTTGCGGTCGTTTCTGCGCTTGCTGCATCGGCATTGCCTTCACTGGTCCTTGCCCGTGGCCATCGCATCGAGCAGATCGAGGAGGTCCCTCTCGTCGTTGCCTCCGCCGCCAAATCCTTCACCAAAACCAAGGAGGCCGTTGCCCTCCTTAAGTCGCTGAACGCCTACACCGAGGTGTCCAACTCCCGCAAGCTGCGCACCGGCAAAGGAAATATGCGCAACCGTAGACACCGCCAGCGCCGCGGCCCCCTCACAAGGAGAACAACAACATCATCAAGGTGTTCTGCAACTTTCTCGGCGTCGAGCTCGTCAACGTCCGCAGGCTCAACCTCCTGCAGCTCGCCCCCGGTGGCCATCTCGGCAGTTTCATCATCTGGACCAAGGGTGCATTCATGCTCCTCGACGAGGTGTTTGGAACCTTCGACAAGGTCTCCACCGAACCTGTATGCAAAGACCATCTGCAGGCCCGAGCTCAGTACAGTACGTCTTTCTGCCTATGCCTTCGCCCGTGTTCTTGTTCAGGGTGTCTCGCCTCCCGCCGCTTCACCACCCATGCCGCCATGGTGTCCCGATTCGGGTGCGTTGCGCAGCGAAGGTCGGCGTGTCCACAGGCTTCCGCAGTGCACAATGCTCCACAAGGAGCGGACACTAGGGAAGAAAGCCCCGTGGGGCGCTCGTAAATCATGTCGACCATCCCGAGCGCGCAAGCCGCAAGGCCAAGCATCTTAAACTCGGATTGGTCGGCTGCCAAGACATCCTTTCTGCGATAAGAATGCGCTGTGAAAAGAAAAAGAGATAAAAATGAGTGCGAGGAGGAAATTGATAAATGTGCTAGTGCACACCTGCCGCCCCGTCTCTCACCATCCCCATGGACGAAACAAAATGCAACAACGCGAGGGGTAGCGGCCTACGCAATGCGAATCACGAATTCACGCACGCGAAACGTTTGCCGCTTCAGGCCCTCCGTGCGCATTGGGCGGCGTCCGATGGGTCAGTGCAGCGTTCAAGTGCCCGGAATTGAGTGAAATGCGATCCGGGGCGCCTTCCTGTGTACGCAGGAGCGCGCATACCCTCGCTCGAGACCTGAAAAAAATATGAAAATCGAAAAGAAAAGAAATCACTCACCAATTCGTTGTTCCACATCGATTTATCTGCATCGATCGCATTCAGCATGAATTAAACGGTCAGTGTGTGTGGTGCGCCACGGTAATGACCCAATCCCATCCGAAACCTCTACAAATCCGCGCGAGTGGGAAAAATGAAATTTAAAGCCCTGCAGGGGAAAGGGGCTGCATGAGGCCGTGTAAAAGGCATGAATTCACGTGAGGCCTACCGTGTGGTGCAGCCGCAATGCAAATATGCGGTGAGAGAGGCGAGGTTGAGGCGAGACGATGTCGAGAAGGACGGAGCAGGTGACAGTGACCGTCACACATAAGTTATGCCTAAAAAGGCATGTCAACGTGCCCGGACACCGCACCAGGGCCAATCAGTATGCGTGACCAGTCTGGTACAACTCGGCACAAACAATCGACCTGGGCCCGGAGTTTGAAGTTTTGGGTGGTGCCGATCACACCGATCACCGGGGCTTGGTCCGATAGGGAGCTTATCAATCAAACTGAGGTCGACGCTGTGGCCCCTGGAGCTTATACATTAAAATTCTGAAGAGACAGAAGTCAGGACATAACTCCTACAATGAAGTCCTCAACTTTGAGAAAATGATAATAATCAAATTTGAGGCCAGGGCATGGGTCACAAGAAAAATTCAAACTCCGGGCTCAGCCCAATTGATCGTTCCGAGTTGTACCAGTCTGCCTATGGCAAAGTGCTTGCCACACTTTTTGCCATTTGTAGCCAGACTGGTAATGAGTCTATATGCGTTTAATAACCCAGGTGAAGTCATACGTTTGATGCTTCACCACGGTATGGGGGGTGATTAATCACCTGCCTCTAATCAGCGATGAGTCGCGATGCATAAAAGTCTCTAATCAGCGATCCATTTTCATTAATCATTGCAGCATTTAGCTAGGTCGCTGCTGCCAAGCGCGTCGGCTACGTGTTTGCTTCTGTTATTGGAAAGTACCCGCATTAAGCTAACGATGCCAACACACGCTTGATGTCGCCGGGGACGATGAGCAGGACTGAATCCTGAAAGCTGCTGTAAAATCACATAAAAATTATATGAATAGGGGTGACAAAATCTAATCTATATTAGCTGTTACATATTCCCTGCAAGACTCACGCAACCCAGAAACACGAAAAAGCACTCGCCCTCGGTGCTCAGCGGCGTGTGGGCGGCCACGAGTGTGAGCCGCACTATTAGCCAGTAGGGCATACAGAGGTGACGCAGACACTGGCCCCATGCTCTATGTGGTATGAGCAGCTGAATTTGGCTAGACAGGCGCACATCTGGTGGCTGTCCTTCCCAGCGCAGCGTGTACAAAGCGACTATCCCGCTATCGCTTAAGCTAGGCGGAGATAGAAGCCTTCAAGCAGGACCACAACCTCCAGTCACACCAGGCGCTGTCGGTTCCCATCGTGCGATCAGCATGGGCGGCTGTGTGCGCACCACTATCGCGGTGTTCCCTCACTGCAGTAGGCATTCCGCATCCTTGCGATCTGACGATAGCGGCGGTGGTGCAAAGGGTCCTCACTCAGCGGCGGCGCAGGGTACTGCGGTGCACCTCCATCCCCATCCCTGTGTACTGCCCCCGCACAGATCGGCTGCGTTCGCAGCAGCAGGGGCGAATGCGAGCTGCACCTGGGACTCGGCATCTATCATGTGAGCGAGTGGTGCCCCCTCCGCCGCCGCCGCGCCTTCCCGGGGTGCTGGGCAGAAGCACCTGGGCAGCACCAAAGGATGAAAAGGGTCTCTGCGCAGGTGATGGTGTGATAAGGACCGCGGTGCTACCGTGTGTAGGAAGTTGCTTCCCGAGGGTAGCTGTGTTCGTCCTCTAGGGGGTGTTACGAGGTGTAATACCGATTTAGAGCGGAGGCTCGTGTGGTACGCTGGTCGATGTCGTGTGGGAGTGGACCCCGCGTGGAGTGCTGAAACGGTTGCTCAGAGTCAAAGGCTGCAAATGCAAAATGAACAAAACCCAACTTTCGAGAGATTGAGATTGGATGCAACTCAAATGCACGAGAAAGTCCAACTTCAACTACTCAAAAACTAGACTTCAAACACTAAACACCTCTTAATTGCCCCAATGATTTGTCTGACGAGTTAGGGTCTTATTAGACACAAGTATAGGTCTAAGGAGCTCTAAGTTGAGGTTTCTTTAATTGTCTATGTACGGTGAGAAGTTACTCAAAGAGGAACTTTCGTCGTGGGCACTTGGTTCAAGTAACAATTTGACTAGGCCAAGATTGAAACTGAGTAGTTTATGATTCGATTTTAAGCTTCTCAGCTATAGCGCAAGTAACGGCTGAGGGCCAGCAAGTTGTTTGAACCGAAGTTCGGGTTTTTGGACCCAAGTCCCACCGTTTGATAGTCTCAAATCACAAGTCCCAAATGCTCTCTCTGATCTCAAGACAACAGACACACAGCTCTTTAAACTCAAAACTCAATTCACAACATTGGCAATCAAAAAGAAACTTTATTTCATGGAACCACTATCAAAATAGCAAGTCCTCAGAGTAAAGCCCTCAACCGAGACCTGTCGCGCACGTGGGAAGGGGTGATGGTGTTAGCCTTCCACACTACAAATTATATACTATTGCGATGCTTGATTACACTACCACGGGTATATACAGGTATCCGGCAGGTCATCTGGTATCAGGATATTATTCCCATTGGCTGATCATAGGCTCTATATGTTTAATTCTGACAAACAGGTTACCGATTGCAAGCAACCGTCCCCTTACTGTCGCGATCGGGTATGATTTAACTCCTGTTGAACGAGCTAAACACCTTCTGTACTTATTACACTCTGCCCACTGTGTCCGGAGGACGCGGATAATTACACGCTCTCTTATAGCTTTAATTTGATACCCATAACTCCTGGATTGGAGTTATGGTTACTTCTGTACAGTCTACTTTGTCAGGAAACTATATTTAGTCGCCCGTCGGAGTAAGCCGATCGAACCTACTTCAGCAAGAACCGCTACTCGGGTACTTCACACCCGGATCACGTGATCGATTGCGTCGCGGAAACCACCAAAACTCAACCAAACAGGGCGGTGTTATACACCGTAGTGCTCGTTGGGACATCAACCAAGCTTCGCAGAGTGGATATTTGTTATCTCCTTGGTAAGTGGCTATGTTTATGTTCTTTTGCCATGTAACTGACCACTCGGAGCTCGTGTCAGTCCTTAGATACGTGCAGAATGTAATTATTTGGTAATTCCATTGCTGGTAAATTTTGCAGCTTATCATTGGCTCACTCCAGGCTCACACTTCCTCGCGAGAAACATCTATGACGTTTCTGTCAGACTTGTGGATAAGCGCGAGTGATTCCCATCTGATGCAGAGTCAGACCATGGGCCGGAGGCTGCGTTCGAGTAAGTCTCCTCATGCATTCCTCTGTTGCTTGAGTCGTCCAGGAGGGCTATAACACGGTGGGCTAAGTACGTTTTCGAAGTCTTGAATCTTGTCAGCAGGTTCCAGCGATATATCCTGGCGGGCTATCATACTCCTGAGCAGATATTGTCTTTACTCTTCCCAGTTCAATTTCTCGTTTTATGAGAGGATTTCTTCGTATTTTTATGGTAGCATACACTGTGTAAGTAGGTACAGTAACCGTACACTTCTCAATGGGACTATTATGAAATTTATCCTCCTCCTCCTCTGGATGTGCGAGATAATGTCCCTGTGTATCTTGACTTGAGGTGTATCGTACACAACAGCATACTTCAAGTCTTTCAGATCATTCATTCCTCGCTGTCCGATGTTGAGCATATGGCATCATGGTGTCCCGTGATTCAATCACTCGGTGCACATTAGGTGCATTGCTTATCGGACAAAATCTCTGCATCCCTCCTATAAACTGACCACAATGTCCTATTGTCATATGGTAAGGGCCATTTTGAACCGTGGGAACTCTCAACAGGTTCACTTGATGTTGGTGACGATTACATTACATGTTGATTAAATAACTATTACATTACATTTAATGAGCAGCTTAGAATTCAGTGTCTCCTGAGATTACGACGTGATCACAAGCTCTATTTTTTTTGCGAAACTTCACCTGCGTTCAACCAGGGCCATCAAACTTTGACTTTTGAAAGTATCACAAACTCAAGTGCAGCTATCACTTGTGTCTCATGTTGGTCCTTGTCCCAAGCTATTCCTGACACACCTCCAGGCATGCGGCACCAGTCACAAGCCCCGCCATCAGAATTTACCTCTTTGAATATTACTTTAAAAGTTGGCCGACATCAAAGATCACCCGATTTTTGATGGTTCAATGCCAGGCACTGGCCAGTGTCAGGCTCGGCGGTCAGTGGTTGTATCAATCGTATCTTCGTATCTTCATGGTCCGAGCTCTGCCAGTGATGCTCCAGCGCGGCAGGAACCACTTCGTACGTTGTGGAAGCGCAACTCGCCCGGCTCGTCGCCTTCGCGTTGAGCGCGCTGACTAGTTATTACAGTAACTGTCGTGTCGCATCGCGTTCCAGTCACGGAGCGTGTAGATCACGCCAATTGTCACACCGTGGACAACCCGCGGGGTGTCAGCGCTCACGTGCAGACCAAACAAACCAACATAGCACGTCCAATTTCTGTTTTATTCATCCGTCCTCTCTGTCTCGCTGATTTTATCCCTCAACACACTTCCTTCACTATCTCTGCAGCCCAATTTGTTCTCAATTACACTGTCAAGCTTTCCATTTCCCATCCAGTTGGATACCCTGCACTTTGGCGCTAAAATATGGTCAGGATCGATATATACTTCCAATTACTTTGACTATCCCTTCACTACTTCCTCTCCACCTCAATTCATCCATATCCACCTTGTAACAATCCCGACGCGACAGTGAGTACACTCGGATCATGCCTGGGATTGACCTCGGGATGGTTTGGGCACCCATCTCCGACGCTGAGCGGGGGCAGCGCATGTCTCCCTATACGTCTTTGCATGATTCCCGGTGTGCCGTGCACTGAGGAGGTGACTTAGCCAAGGGGTTTAGAACGGTCTTTCTTACGTATGTTACCTTAGTTTCATGTTTTTCTCATGGTCTCGCTTGCGAGCTCCGGTGTCGCAAGAGAACGGGAGTAGTCGTCCCCTTATGTAATCATTCTAGTTCTTTCTATCGCACCACCACGACCTCGAATTGAATCCTCTTACTCTGAGCCGCACCTACTAGAGCTTTCCATCCGACAACAAGATAAATATATTCATATCATATCTTATTCATATTCAGGTGATTCAGAGTCCGTATCATATTCATATTTAGTTGAATATATTCAAAGTATATTATACTGTATCATATTTTTGGCCAGCACTAACTTAAAAGGCACGGGACTCGTACTGCCATGCAAAGCAGTGGCCTCAAACTCAAGTGGACATGTGGGATGAAAAGACCGTGCTCTTGTAGTCTAGTTTTACTTGCCGGCTGGTAGCCGTAGGTCGACCTTCCGCCACATCGGTCGTGCTGGGCTCACTAAGTGCATAGCTGTCTTTAAAAGTATCCTGAAACCCTCAGGGGACCTCTGACCATCAGCCTGTATGTACAGCTCAATTTATTCCATCCCGATCCCTTCAAAACCGGAAATCAAGCCGTGCGAATTTCGCGCACAGCCACAGTATTGACCTGCAGAAAGGTGCCCCACACACTCAATATTACAGTCATGAGACATGATTCGACGGGAACACCCATTGTGAAGTGTAGGCATGTCGCCTGCCATCGACAGCAGCCTTTATTGGCTGTTGGGATTGAGTACTGGATTTCCCGATTGGGAGTTTCCTAATCCGGAAGCCTGACCTACGGCTTTCCCTGTGCCACTGGAATTAGACCATTATATCAGGTTTTTTTTCCTCTCCCAAAATTCAAAAAAAAAATCTTGATATATGGTCTGACTTGGGAGACTAGTGCTCTTGGCATCAAGGTAAAATGTAAACCCGTCCCGGACTCTGTGCATGCAATCGCCCCTAAAGCACAAGTGATCGGTGTACTTATGGTGTGCTCTGTATTGATTTGAGCTCCGCGACGAGGCGCTGTGAGGACGTCAGTGGTCAGACAACAAGCAGAACTTGGATACGCACCACAGCCTCCGCCAGGAGCGCCTCCCGACTCGAATCCGTGTTCTGCGCCTGTCCAAGTCCGATGCCGTATTGCAGCAATTGGACCATATAATACGGATTGATTGTAGTTTCCGTCTCAGTGAGAAGACCCCTCGCCGTTGGCATCTCCGCTATTATATGAATCAGCCAAAAGAGAAAGGCCACCACGGAAGAAGACAAACACTCTTTCATGGCGAGCAAGTCCTGCTCCATCAACTCCGGAATCAGCGCCCGCTCTTCTGCATTCTGCCGCAAAAAGCCATCATTCGGGGTGTAAGGATAGACCGCGCGATGATCGACTGAGTTTGAAATGGGATCTTGCGAACGAGGGGTGAGCGCTCTCGCATATTCGGGAGCATCTGCAATGTTGTCAAGTTGCTCTGGTGATCGTTAACTGTTCGACTTTGTTTCGGGATGGAAGTACACAAGCCTACCTTCAACAATGTCTGTGTTGAACGACGTTAATAGAAGAAATCTCGGGGAAATATATATAAAACGAACCATCCACACCAATTATACGCTGTATTTGAGCAACCGATGGGAGCAGCGGACAGTCTTGCAAAGAGCGCCGAAACCTTGAGCTGCATGTCTCATCCCAATCTGTCTCAGATTGAGAATTTTTCGCGCCAATAAGCCCAATAAGTCTCTGAACGATTTCAGTAGCTGTGGGCCGAAGATCTGATTCATTCCTCCAACAGTCTTGTATTAGTCCCCAAATATTGTACGCCACGATGCGTGGCCATGCGACTGGTCGCGCTGGGCGAACTCCCTCAATCGCGACTTTGAACATTACCGCTGGCTCTGGTATATCGTAGAATGGAATTTTCCCAGACAGTATCTGTCGAGCAAGCGATATGAATTCCAGGCGTGCATGAGGCAAAACTGAGAAGTACCTCATAACACACATATGCGAACGCATAGACATCTGATCTAGCATCACTGACACTTTCTCCCCGGAGCAGCTCAGGTGCCTGCCATCGCATGGTACCTTTTTGAAGGCTTGCAGTCGAATGGGCAAAACACATTGTCATGGAGTTGGCAATTGAGGACAAGCCAAAGTCAGCGATGCAAGCTCTGCGCGAGGGAGTGACCAGAACGTTTGACTGTATGTCTGGTTAACACTATGCCAGCAAAATAAACCCGGTCTCACCCCCTTGAGATCCCCGTGGACTATATGCTCGCTGTGCAAATACTCGAGGCCCATGGCGACATCCAAAATCTAAGGCGAAAAGCTCAGGCTACATACAATCTTAGGTGTCATGGTTAGTTGATGCTCACCAGGGATGAATGGTCTGTATCCGCAGGAGCGTTCCTTAAAAACTCCAAAACATCCCCGTTTTCCATCCATGGCGAAACGAGACAAAGCCTGTTATCCAAATAATATAGCCCAAAGAACGGAAGCAAATTTGGGTGGGAAAGCTGGCGCCAGATGAGGGCTTCTCGGCCGAATTCCTGGATACGCGGGCGTAAGGACGAAGCCCATCTTGAACAAGATGCGAACCTTCAGCCCTGCTTTTATGTCCGCATCTCGGAACAGACGCATGATTTTAACCGCAACGTTCTGGTGTTCAACCAGACCCCTCCAGACATCACCAAATCCCCCAGTTGCCACTTGCTCGCCCACCTTCTCCAGACCGGGTAACGTGAAACATGTAGGATGGAGTCCAGACGCACGCGAAAGTCGAATCAAGGCTTTGGAAAGTAGTGGTCTAGATTCTGAGTCGCAGGCCGAATCCAAAAGCTAATAACGATGATGATAGTAGATTAGGACGAGTCTACGAGGGAGGTAATTGCTGGAGCATACATTTTGAATGAGATCCAAAAGTTGTTGCGCGAGACTGCCACGACAGGCCAAAAATCTTCGATAGCTCTGCTCGTTGCGGAGCAAGGAGAGTAACTGTCTCTGAGCGGCAGCAACATCCTGAGACAATTGCTCTGATAATTGCTTTGCAACAGTACGGCTAACTCTGGAAGACCGCTGCCGAAGAACTGAATAAATAACAGTAATTAAATGTATCGTAGCTCACCTTCTTATTCAGATACCCGAACAGTATATTCACCACGGACTGGTAATTCCCAAGACTGCACAACATGTCCCATTCCGCCCATTGTTTCGACAAATCCCGAATTTCCGTCATTGGGCTACGAAACAAGGTTTCATGATAGAGATGTATGCGGGGTGAATGGGGACTGACCCATTAGAGAGTCTGAGTACATTTAATGTGTACAAAGCGAAGTTCTGATTGTCATTAGGTTAGATTAGCCCTCAACTTTCAAGTCGAGTTCCGTACCTTGTGTATCTCAAGCCAGGGACCGACATGTATGCATTGAACGACCAGGAAGAAATCCGAAACGTCGGAATACTGTAGGTCGGCCAAAACCACGGGAGAGAACTCATTTGCACATTCTTCAGGTAAAGAGATCATGGTCGGATCGTCTAGTGAGAGATCAAGTTTGGGGAGACGCAGGACCTGGGACGGCGCGACTTGCAGGCTGTTGGTGTCACGGTTCGTAGTCCAGGAATTTAAAGTTGAAGTTGGCCCAGCCAGCTTCAGAGTGTCTGCTGAGAGGGATGGGCCTGGCTGCCTTGGAGTAGTCGAATCCATTTCGACGACTCAAGAGAGGGTTGCTACCAGTAGGGCTGTGAATGGCTGTGCATGTCAACTTGATGTCAACCAACCATGCTGAGAAGGCGTGGCCCGAACTGACATGCCTCGCACAAAGTCCGATCGCATGCGGCGTTACCCCAATTCCGCCAAATTTTCAATAAGCCCTTAAAGAGGCCTTAAATAAGGCCTTATGGATCTTCGGCGAAATGTTAAGCCCTTCTTAAACTTGAAGGCTTAAATTATCACGTGTGCTATCATCTTCGCTTGTTTTTTTGCACGTCTTCAAGTTGAAGGTCTGGTCAGTGTCCAATGTGTACTCTAATAACAATCAAGTATTCTTTACAGGGGAAATTTAAACTGTATTCATTGAAATCGACAACAAACCGTCTGCCAGCAATGAGATTAAGATCTTACAGTATTAGGAGAAGTCCGAAAGCTGGCAAGGAGGGCCGATTCGAGACCGATTCAAAAAGCGATTCTGGGGTCGAGAATCGGTCGAGAATCTCTGAATCGGCCGAATCGGTCTTCCTGCTGGGCTCGATACTCATGTTAGTGGCCGATACTGATACTGAATACTGAGCGGAGTTTGAAATCTTTGTCATCCGGAAATGATGTGCACGAGTTCGAGTCTCACCGATAGCAAAAAACCTTTTCTCCCTTTTTGCCATCCTGCTTGCGTCAATTGAGAGAGAAAAATGAGCTGGTGCAGTCAGAGACCCTGGATTTCATTGAGAGATTCAATACCAGCTCTCAGAGGATCAAAATAAATCACTTCTGAGTTTAAAGTATGCAGCTGTGTTCTGATAACATGTTGTTTCCTTTGTTTTGGCTCTACATTCTATTGACAATGGCATGAATGAAACCCAGAGAGAAATTTGAAGGGAATGAGCCACATAATAAACCATTGGGGGATCGGCCGAAGTGCAGAGCACTGATCCCTTCCAAATTTTGAGGTAGATTGTTGTATATCAATGTGAAACAAGCATATAACTGCCAATTAAAGATGGGAGAGCTTCTCAGACACCAATTGATGGATAAGAGCTGTAGGTACTTTAGTTCAATAGTTTAGCACACATATTGGTTTCAAACCCGCCAAGTATTAGAACTCTTCCTGATTTGGGTGGAGTTAAAAGTCCGCTCACTATCTGAAACTCCGCTCACTATCAGAGGTTTCTCATATGCCGCGCGCAGCGCAGAGAAAAAATTGGAAATATTTGAGGGAGATCTTATCACATTCAGCGCCATCCAGCCTTTTTTTCAGAGTCTTCAAACCCATCTGTAGTATCTTTGGCGCTTTATTTCAGTATCGAGATCAGGGGCGGTGTTGTTCGGCAAAGAGTTCCGATGCGCGGAAGCTTCCGAAATACTCTAATATAGATCCCCGAGATCCCCGAAGCATTGTGTAATATTTTAGTATCTTTTTCTCTTTATTTTTTTAATTTTCGCCCACCAACACCAGTATCGAGCCTTCCTACTCGAAAGGAGGAACTCATCAGAATCTTAAATTTAAGGGTGTCTTTAAGATCTTAAAATAATTTCCCACACCATCCTGCACGCGCGGGGCAGCCGTTGGGCAGCCGTGAACACTGTAAATTATCCGCGTAAATTAGCCATGCTGTTTTGTCCTGGCCTGGCAGTCATTTTTATTCTCACCGGCGTTACCCCGGTCTAATAGGGGAAGTCAAAGTAGTCAGGCAGGGCCGATTCATGGCTCGATTCTGGAGTTGGTTCTCCTTAGAATTGACACACAGAATCGGATGAGAATCGGTGGTACTCTGACCAACCCATTCCGAGCTCACTTCAGAGAGCGATTCGGGAATTGATTCACTCTTGGATTCAGTGCTCAGAATCGGCTTGTCAAGAATCGGGATCTTTGCCCTTAAGAAGGGTTCTCAGAGGCGCTACAGGAAAACCACATCCCAATATTAATACATGTACAAGCAAATCCATTCATTAGAAACCAAATAACGCGTCGTCCCCATCGTGCTCTCCGTCTTCCTCCAACACCGACGCGGTCACGGTGTACGCATCGGACCCGGATGAACCTTCCTTGCGCAAAGCCACCGCGCCCACCTTGGATGAGAACGACAACGAGTCCGCGTGCCCCACGTCCCGTGCCTCCCGTCCCACATCGCGGCGGCCCGCCCCTCCCAGAGGCCCGTCCGCCCGGGTGGCGTCGACGCCGAGCGTGAGATGCCCAAGCGCTCTTTGGCGCGCGCGGCGGGAGCGCATTCCTCGGCGGGCACGACAAGCGCGCGTTCCTTCGCGTCCTCCTCTTTCACAACAGCAGCAGGCGCGCCCTCTTTCCCGCGCGGCGCCCGGCCCCTACGTGGGGCCGCAAACCGCAGGAATGTGCGCGGCGTCGACATCGAGCGCGGCACGAGCACCGGCGTCGCGGACGGGGCGGGGGAGAGGGATGCGGCAGTCGTGGACATCGAGCGCGGGAGGGCCGTCGTTGTCACGGCCGTGCTCGTGCTTGTGCTCGTGGTAGTTGTGAACACCGAATGCGAACGCGAGCGCGGGAGCGCCTTCGTCTTCGCCCCCTCCTCCGTCGCGGCCGCCTCAAACACACGCCTCAAATCCGCGTGCCCGCGCGTCGTCTGCATCCGGTGCGCGTACGTGCAGCGCAGCTCCTGGGCCCCGGCGCCGGTGCTGTTGGAGGAGGAGGAGGAGGGGGTCGGCCTGCGAAACGGGAGGATGGTGAGCTTGCGTTGTTCCATCGAGGAATAATAAAAATAAAAAGAGAGAAGAGATAAAGGAAGGAAGGAAGGAAGGAAGGAAGGGGGACGAGAAGAAGTGGAAGATAGAATAAAAATAAGAGTAAGGGATGAGATGGGAAGGGAAAATGAATATAAAATAAATAAATGAAGCCAAGCAAAAGCGCGAAACGAAGACAAGCGAGCCGCGACTCTGAAGCAAAGAGGAGAGACTTGAGACTCGGGAGCCCGCCTAACACCCTGCACCACATCCCCATCCGCGTAACGCCCGCCGTCCCCGAATGAGCCCGCTCGCGCGTTAGTTCGTCCGTTCCCAAGGAAAACAAGTATGGTGGAGCATGCAAGGAAAATGTGATGCGAGCGTGGCAGGAACGAGCCGAATGGAGGAAGGAGTGAGGAGGAGGAGGGAAGAGAACGAATGGCAAGGCTCGGACTCGCGAATAGAAAAAAAAGAGAAGATGGAAGAAGCGAGCACGCGCAAAGCGAGAACAGAACCGCCGAGCGCCCTCAGCCCCGCCTCTACCCGAGCCCCGACTCTAAAGAATCCAACTCGAGCTCGGACTCCCCCCCTTCCCCTTCCCTTGGAAAAGAATCTAGGAAAACACTCACCGCACCTCAAACACCCACTCCCCGCCCAACACCCGCACGCCCACGTCCCCCCCGCGCTCCCACAGCGGCATCCCCGCGTGCGGTGCGCGACGTACGACCCGGGCGCGGCGTGTGGGTCTGCGGGGGCGGGGATGGGGGCGGGTTGGGGCTTGTGCTTGGTTTTGCGCAGAAGAAAGCGAGGCGGGCGAGAGGGACGACACAGGCGCCGTAAACGAGCGCGAAAGCGGCGCCCGGACGGTGGGCGAAAGCGGCGCCGGCACGGTGGGCGAGCGCGGGACCAACGAGGCAGGCGACGTCGGCGAGCGCATCATCCCCTTGCGTCCTTGCACCTGTCCGTGCGCCTCCTCGCCCCCGCCCAGCTTCGGCAACCCAACCCCACCACCCCCCACCACCCCACCACCACCCATCCCGAGCGCAGCGTACACACCCTCCGCGGGGCGCGGGTCCACCATGCGTACGCTCGCTATCTTCCCTCTTCTTCCTCTTTGCTCCTCTCTCGGCTCCCCTTGCTCCTCTTTTGCCCCCGTTTCTCGCCCTCTCGGCTCCAACGCCGGCTTGGCCGTCGTGCACGCCCGCGCCGTCCTGTGCGTCCGAGGCGGGTCCAGCCTCCGACAGCGTAGGAGACAAAACACAGGGAGCGGGAGAGGGAGGCCACGCATCCCCCCTCCCCTCCCTTCCTTCTTCTCTCCTTCCACCTCGAGCTCGCCCGCGTCGAGCAGGTGCGAAGGAGACCCAAACGACGCGAGGTACCGCCCCGCGAGCGTGGGCGCGCCGGGTGCAAGGAGGAGGTGCGTTTCCGTCCCGGCTCCTCGTCTTTCTCATCTGTCTCCACTTCGCTTTGTGCTAGGTCCGCGGATTGGGCGGGGTCTTGCTCTGAACGCGCTCCTAACTGTGCAGGTTCTGCAGAGGCGGAGGCGTCCTACACAGCGAATCAGCACATTGGCTTGGAACAACTGTAAAAAGAAATACGCACAGAAAGAGTAGGAGGACACCCAGGGCTAAACGCCCCACACGCGCGCGGCCCAGTCTTTGAATTTGGCGTGTTCTTCTTCTTCATTTCCTTCTCCCTACATACGCAAAACGCAAAATCAGCACCCACCCCTCCAAAAGATGAGAAACAAAAGACGCACAAGTTACCCTCGGTCGTCTTCAGCTTATTCTGACTGGACGTGAGCGTGCTCCTCGACAGGCGACTCCGGCGCAGAGGCAGACCCGGCAGAGACTCTCGAGGTACGCGAGCGTGACACTCCCGCTCCCGTGCGCGGGACACGCGGGGCAGCGCGGCGTCTCTGCCTGCGTTTGCGTCTCTGGACTCGGTTCTGCCACGGGAGTAGGAGTAGATGTGGAGGCGGCGCCGTTGTTGTTCTCGGTGGCGGGGGTAGAAGTAGGCAAGGGACGCGAGGCAGGCGAGGCAGACGTAGATGCGGAAGCGGAAGCGGGGGTAGAAGTCGCGGGAGAGGGAGATGTAAGAGAGGTAACGCTAGACGTAGAAGCAGAAGTAGCGTGCACGATCGTCGGCGAGGCAGGAACAGAAGTCGCGCCCTCCGAACCCGCAGCAGTCCCAGAAATAGCGGAATCATCAGCACCCGCACACGCCGCCCGCACCGCGCGCGCGAGCGCGACGACGTAGTCCTGGCACACCGGGCACCAGAAGTGGCGCAGGAAGACGACGAGCGTGCGCCGGCGCTTGGTGCTCTCACCGCTTACACCATGTGCACCTATGCGGTACTCGTCTGCGCCACCCGCCTCGGCGTCGACGCCAGCTTCGACCGCGGCGTTCATACGAGCATCAGAGTCGAGCTCGCCACCACACCCGCAGCGAGGGAAACAGCAATCATGCTCAACAACAGCCCAAACGAGACGCGCACGCCGCTGGGCTGGACGAGCGGGAGGCGCGCGTGGGGGGTGCGAGCGGGGGAGGGGCGGGGTGCCAGTCTTCCCTGGGCTCCCGCTACCGGTCTTAGGCGCGCGCAGGCTTGAGGAGCTTCCCGCGGAGCGAGAAAAGGGACAGAGGCGGGGACGTCACGTCCGTCTCGCCCGACGCGCGCGACGAGGCGCTCGAGCAGCTCTTCACGGGCGGCGGGTCGTCCACGTCCACCTCCCCATCGAGCTCGAGGGGGCACAGCGGCACGGGCCGCCCCGAGGGCAGAGACAAAGCAGCGAAGCCCGGCGGGAGGAGCGCAGGCAGGAACGCGGCGGGCGCAGGCGCAGAGATCGTGTGCTTGGTCGCGCGTGGGGGACGGCGGGGGGTGGGAATGGTGCGGGCGCGTGAGGCGCGTGTGTGTCGGCGTGGGCGGCAGCGTCGCGGGCGTCGGCGGGGCGGAGGACTGCGCGCGGCGGCGGGTGTAGTGCGGGTGTGCGCTCGACGTCGGGGACGGGGACGGGGCGGGCGAGTATGCGGGGGGCGTGGGGTCCAGCGGCGGTGCGGCGTAGAGCGCAAACGAGTGGCGCGGCGGCAGCGCCGCGATGCGCTCGCCGTCGTCGTCCGCGACGGCGGCGAGGAGGGCGACGTCGTCGGGGTCGACGACGGGGGCGGGCTTCCGGCGGACTTCCGGCGGACGCGGGCTGTGGACGCCATGAAGGCAGGAGGCAAGCAGCAGCGAGGCAAAGGGCCGTCAAGCGGATTCCAAGTTAACCTAACTTGCTGCTGCAATGCGGTTTAAGGAGCAGGCCACACGTGTCGGACGCCTGCTCTTCGCTTTACCCATACAAGTCCCACAGACTCCCTTGCAATGCATTTATCTTGTGGATTTCTTGGCTGACTGCTGAGGTATGCATCTACGCGTCGAGCGAGCAATATGTCGCGGAGGAAGGGAGAGATTTGCGCCGGGCACTAGACTGGTTGCCGCGCCTCGTCCTCCTAGACCTCAACGCCCATGTTCTTCCAACCGCTCTGGCCTCGTCGGCCACCCCTGGATTCGCTAGCCTCATCATCTATCTGCCAGCCTCGCCGTTGCTCGCTGTTCGCTCTCCCGAGGGGAAATCCCGCATCCGGTCCTGCTCCCGGCGCCGCTAATGAAGCATCTACCTTCCTTTGCTCGCTCCCCGTTGTGTATTTCGCCCGAGCCGCTGGCGTCACCGGTCAGCTGCCCGACAGCTCTCCCGGTGGTTATTTTCCATGTATACGATACACCTCTGCCTTTATCTGTATCTGTAGATATCCATGGACAAATACCATAAAGTAACGCACGCATCCCATCTTCATTAAGTACGGTATCTGAGGAGCGAATTAAACCGACTCTCGAGCTCAGCTTGAACTTTAAAAAAAATTGAAAACCAACTTGCATATCACCCGACCCCGAATCGAACGGGGAACTTCTGCGTAGACTACAGGGGACTCGACTCAAGAGTAGCAGACGCACAGGGCCTTGTGCCATCAGGTGCTTGGTCTACACTCCCAATCTCAGACTAACAGCTGCACTTCTGGAGCAAACCTCAAATTGAAATCCCTCATCTTCGATTCGACTCAAAATGCTTACACACTGTTGAAGCATTCTTGACCTCGTTCAGAGCAATGGAGTCGCCGATTTTGCGTCCTGAAAACCAACCCCAAGAGACGAATGGAAAGGTGAACACGAAAAAAAGTAATATTACGAATATATGACCCGACCCCGAATCGAACAGGGCCCTTCTGCTAAATGCTTCGAAGCTGCTTCAAGCGTAGCAGCCGCACACCTCAAGAGGTGGGCAACGGAAAACTCCGGGATATCATGCTCCGAAGTCCAGGACATTTGAAATAGACCCCCCCCCACCCCCTCCACGCGAGCGGTTGATCGGACCGACCGGTTGCGGACCGATGTCCGAGCCATATCCCAGACATCTTTTGCGAGTCTGGTAGGTTCCCGTTGTTACCTAGCCCGGAGCCATATGCAGCTGGGATGTAGTATATTAGACACGGCCCGGAGCCAATTTTCACGGTCTAGTAATCCGTATTAAACACGGAATGGGTGTTTTTTCGGGCGGGTTGCATTGAATCTCAAACACCCCGATGGGGGATTTTTGGTAAGCAGCCCCAATATAAAGGGAACGATATTTAAACTGCTCTAACAGGTAGTATCAATTTTATACAACCTGTTTGCGTGAAGAAAAGGTTGGTTGCGTTCGGCGCATTGTTTGCGCGGTTGCACGTGGCGACCAAACATCGGTCGACGGGCCGAAGCAGAAAATTCATATCTTCCTCTTCGCCCAAAGTTTTGGGTGAGATATGGGCACTCGTCGATTCGGAAGGGGTGAAAATGGGGGGGTCTCCCAACTGGCTTTGGGGAATAGGTTGCTTTTGGGGCAGCAAAACGAAAGTCGAGAATAGCTTTGTGGAAGTCCAAAACGTGATCGGACCGCGTTCCGGCGGAGTTTGAAAAGAGCATGATATCTCGGAATCTTCCGGCGCCCACCTCTTGGCACACCTTGTGCCACCGGGTGCTTGCTCCACATTCCCAATCTCAGACTACCAGAGACATTTGTGGCTACTCCCGAGTTGCTCACGTCAATTTGACCTTCAACAATAAAATAAAATAAAATCAACTCCGGCCACAAATCCACGACTCACTTCTAGTAGGCTCATCCCAAATATGTTAGACGTCTTTAGGTTTGAATTCCTGGCGAAAGCGAGTCTCCGCTGAAAAGAAAAAGAAAACCGAGGAAGGGAAACTGAAAAAGAAAAAACTACAGCAATCAATGTGAATCACCCGACCCCGAATCGAACGGGGTACTTCTGCAGAGGACGGAAGTGACATGCCATATACTGCAGATGCACACCTTGTGCCATCAGCCATTTGTAGTTTATCTGTGTAAAATTTGAGGTCAAAGGGATTAAACTTGAAAAGTCTGGGGAAAAAATCCAAGCCGAAATGAATCACCCGACCCCGAATCGAACGGGGCCCTTCTGCTAAACCAGAGAGATATTCGAAGGGTAGCGGACGCACACCATGTGTCATTGGCATTCCGAATCTCAAACTAAGACACACTTTCCGAGATCCCGATCTGGCTTCAAAGTTGTGAGGTTGAAAATCAAATCAACTGCACCCACAAATTAACACTGGGTAGCCTCTTCGCTCGGCCGAAATCTATCAGACTCCCTGGATAAAAAATAAGTCTCGACTGAAAAACGAAAGAGAAACCGAGGAAGGGACCGACTCGCGTGTATACTCGACCACCCCACCCGACTCGCCGGCCTCCGTGTCAAGGGCGTTACCAACATCGGTGTCGGCGTCCCCACCCGCACCAGGAGCGGTGAGCGCAGCAGCGCTCATGCTCAACAACACCCCAAACGGGACGCGCACGCCGCTGGGCTGGACGAGCGGGAGGCGTGCCACGCGCGAGGGCGACGCACGTGGGAGGAACGAGCGGGGGGAGGGGTGGGGGTTTGGTGGTGCCCGTCTTCGCCGTGGTAGTCTTAGGCGCGGGTGCGGGCTGCACCCCCACATCCACATCCACGGCGAGCTCGAGGGGCCGCAGCGCCACGGGCCGCCCGGGGCAAAGACAGTGCGGCGAGGCCCGGGAGGAGCGCTTCCTTACTCAGGTGGGCGACGGCGAATCGTGCCGGAGAAGGAGGCGCGCGAGGCGCGTGCGCGTCGGCGTCGGCGGGGCGGAGGACTGCGCGCGGCGGCTGGTGTAGTGCGGGTGGGCGCTCGACGTCGGGGACGGGGCGGGGGAATGGGCGGGGGGCGAGGAGTCCAGCGGCGGGGCGGCGTAGAGCGCGAACGAGTGGCGCGGCGGCAGCGCCGCGATGCGCTCGCCGTCATCGTCCGCGGCGACGGCGAGGAGGGCAGCGTCGTTGGGGTCAACGACGGGGGCGGGCTTGCGGCGGACGTGGGCTGTGGACGCCATGGGCACAGGAGGCAAGCAGCGAGGCAAAGGGTCTCAATTTGCTTGACTTGCTGCTGCATTGAACGCGGACCAGGCCACACGTGTCAGACGCTTTACCCATACGAGTCCTGGGGATTCCCTCGCATTTATCTTGTGTCTTTCTTGGTGTACTGCTGGGGTATGCATTTGCGCATCGAGAGATTTGCATCGGCGACTAGACTGGTTCCCGCGCCTCGTCCTTTCGTCACCACAACGCCCATGTTCTTCCAACCACTCTGGCCTCGTCGGACGCCCCTGGATCTGCTAGTCGCATCATCTATCTGCCGGTGTCGCCGTTGCTCGCTGCCTTGCTCGTTATTCTATCCCGTCCCGCATCCGGTCCTGCTTCCGATCAGTAATATGTCTTATAACCACCGGTACCTTCAAGTTTGCTCACTCCGTCTGTTGCGTATATCCCCTCCCATACCCATGTCTCTTCCCTCGTCAATTGAAGCTCCTCTGGCCTGAGGTTAGATGAACCGCGCCTTCGTCTCAATTTCGCAACTCGCTGGAGGTCGAATCGACCGACGCTGTGCTGCGATGTGAATCTCACTCGCTCCCGACCTGTTATTAGACTAACGACGACTCTACTCACGGCCGCATTCTAATTCCTCTCGTGTCTGTTAATTCAGCTCTCAAGTCAGACGCGTCTGGCTCTCCAGTTAATTATCGCTCTGTTGCTACGGCCTCTTACACCTCAGTACATCTATCAGCTTGTATCCGATGGCCCTACGAGCAACTGACGCCGCACGCTCTTATTAATTATTTATTATAATGGCCTCCCAACTTATCCTACCACGCACCTCCCTCCCTACCCATGTACACCCCCGCTAAAGTTCCGCCTATGTACGCTTCCCGCATACATATAAAACGAAAATTTGACTCAGAGAGGACGAAAAAAAAAGAGCGATCAAGTCTCCAAATCACCCGACCCCGAATCGAACGGGGGACTTCTACATAACTATCATCTAACAATACAAGTAGCAGACGCACACCTTGTGCCATCGGGTGCTTGCTCTACACCCCAATCTCGAACTACCTGGTGCACTCCTGAGTAAATCTCGAAGCTTGAGGATTCGACTCAAAATGCTCACACACTGTCCAAGCATTCCTAACCTCGTTCCGAGCTGTCGTAAAACCAGCATTCATTGATTCATCGATTTTCTGTGTCTTCAAAATCGAGTCCAGAGAATTAGGGAAAAAGGAGATGAAAGACAAACATCACCCGACCCCGAATCGAACGGGGCCCTTCTGCATAACATTTACCCTCACCGGTCTATATGCTGCAGATGCACACCTTGTGCCATCGGGTGCTCCCTTTTGCAGCCCCATTCTCAGATTAACAGACACCTTGACTCTCCAAGATCCCATTCTGGCTTTCAAGTTGAAAATCAAATCACCTCCGACTCAAATCCACGACTCGCTTCTAGGCGCTTAGCACCTCCCAATTATATTAGAATCATTGGATTTGAACCCCGGCGAGAGTGATTCTCCACACAAAACAAAAGAGAAACCGAGGAAGGGAAACTGAAAAAAAAAAGAATCTACAGCCAACTGTATCACCCGACCCCGAATCGAACGGGGACCTTCTACTGAAGTCCTTTCAATCACCATTAAAGACAGCAGATGCACACCTTGTGCCATCAGGTGCTTGCTCTGTGTCCCCCATCTGAATCTAACAGACAGACTTTCCGAGATCCCGAGTTGGCTTAATCAATAGTTCAAGCTGACCTTGGTTGAACTAAAATGCCCACATAGTGTTATGGATTTAAGGGATTTGGCAGGCGCGCGAACGTGCTTAAATCCACACTTGATGCCCAACCGTGTGATGGCGACGGTTTGCACCAGTGGCAAGCGAGTGGAGGGCGAACTGTGTGATGCGAACAGTTGACGCGCTCGTCAGGCGATGCCGCGGCGAACCGAAGCCGCAGGAATCATAGCGCATCAGATGCGCGATCGGTACTGTGAAAAATTCACGCCCTGTGTCCTGTGCCCAGGTGTTTCGACTGCGCTGGCGCAATGTGCTCACATCTCTTTCCCGAACTATCACCCCAGCTCCCTCCCGAGACTTTTTGACACCCAACACCAACACAACTTACGTACCAATGGAAGCCGAACTCCCACCGATCAACTCAGTGACCGCGCCCGCGGAGCTAGCTAAGGCCTTGGCCCTTGAAGCTATTTATAAGAAAAACAAGCACGACAAGGGGAGGATGGGAGCCGGTATGGATTTCACCCTCTCAGCGCTTCTCGCCGGTTTTTATATCAAGGAGACTGACCATCCGATATAGGCTACAAGGAAAGTCTCGACTCCCGGATTGCGGAGTGCCGGGATGTGATAACTCGGTGTACGTCCCTAGCGATCCCATTCATGCACATAGAGCTCATGATCCTCGAGCCACTATAAATTACAATGTCGTGCTTCCCACCGGATCCCCCAATGATCCACCGATCATCTCGGGCGCTGGGGGAAACATCAGTCCAGGTACGTGCTTATTACACACATCTATTCTATGACGTCTGACATGCTCTGTTCGGTTGCCAAAAGGTTCGTCCGGAAACTCTGGGCACACTGTCCCGAACACTGGAGGGGGCAATGCCAGTGAGTTTCTTTCTTTATCGTCCCCCATGCTTGGGGAGCTGGGACATTTCGAATGAGGTGCAGGTTTTGAACAGTAAGGAGTTGTTCAAATCCGACACCTCAGTCTGGGGTGCACATTCCAAACGGTCTGGCTCAGCCTGGAGCTGTATTTTCCACACAGTCCATGTACTGTGCGAAGTTGACAGCCTGATCTGACCGTGTCCTCCCAACGGTTGGCTACATACCCCAGCTGTTCATTTAGAACAGCTGAAGAGAGCTGAAGAGGTGTTTACACTTGACACTCTGATCTAAGTGTCCATTTTGGACGTCACTGTTTTTCCAAGCGGTGTTCATTCTCTACACTTGAACCCAAGTGCTCATTTCGAGCACTTGGCATGGTTCCCAACCATTGACTTTCAACGCTGTCCTGTCTTCGTCCGTTAATTGTGATACTCACTTTCACTGCGATTATAGATCCTCTCATCGACACTGCTTTGAATGAACTCCCGCCGGCCAAAAGGGTTCGTTGGGCAGAGGGCCAGCGCCATCGCAAGATTGGTAAGACCGAGAATTTAACATTTCTTTGTCGCTTTTCACACTCTTTACAGCTACTGTTGATCCACTGGAAGCGGTCGCGGAGTCGATTAGCGGCCGTATGCTGGCTGATTTTGTGAATGGCTGGCTTGCTCATTGTACCGCCATCGAGTCTGCAGACCAATCCAGTACTGCAGACACGTTTCCGGCTCTTTGTGACGCAGCTGCAGATATCATTGACGCAGTGTTGAATGTTGCCGATAACTCTGGCTTCTCACACGAGCAGTTTCAATGGAAGATGACCGCTGCGGACGGTCGTTTAGAAGTTTGCCATCTTGTCGCACTTCACGAGTGGCTCGTCAGCACCAACTTGATGGTTGGGGATATTCAAAAGAAGCCTGCTCCTGCAGCGAAGAAAGGTATCTTCTCCCCCGGTCGGTTCATCCAATGTAATTTGAACTATTTTTAGTCGCGAAACCCGCCGCCGCTCCCGTCAAAATCTACGATAATGGCGGACTTGTCACTATGACCACCAAAATGCTCCTCGATGCCAGGCTCAATGCGTCCGACTATCCTGGGTGTGTTGAGGCAGGCATGGTGCCCGTCACGGCTGTCCTGAAAAATCGAGTTTGTCCCGCTTTTCATACCTTTTAATGTATTCATATTCATTTAATGAACAGGCTGGCCGTGAGAGGTGCATTACCTGTGACACCGGTCCACGCGGCAAGGCCTTGGACAACAGGCCTGTGCCGCCCAGAGCAGATCATCCATATTTGGAGGGTTGCAAGTGCCCTCTTCGTGGGGCCGCACCATCAGGGTTCCGACCTTTAATTTATCAACGTTCGAAGAGATTAAATTTTAGGGCGGCACGTACGTTCTCATTGGAAGACCATCCACCCCACCACTTCACCGCCTTCAAACTCCACTTACGGTCCGCCCACAGAGAGCGGTACTGTGCCCCGCCACGTCGAAAGCAGTGAGTGGTGAATTTACCGTTGCGACCCTTCATCACCCCCGAACGCTCCACGATGTCTTCCATTAGGTTTTCAAACCCAGAGCGACTGGTGCATTCACCGAACTTAAGCTGCCCCGTCGATGCAAAGGCAGGGAAGACAGAATCGGTTCCTGCTAGCGGGCGGCGCAAGAGACCTTCCATATGCGTCTTCCAAGTCCGGATATGCGTGTAGCAGTCGATTTCTGGATGGTCAAGATCGATCTGAACCTTGTATTTTTGAACTGCCAAATGTTACGCTACGAGGAGAGCCAAAGGGCGCGATGCACTCACCCTTAGTCGGGTCCTTGTTGGTCTTGCGGAATATCAGCGAAAACTCGTGGTATGGAATTCCTGTCAGCGAGCGCAGATCCAGTTTGACATGCTTGAATTGGAGGTTGACAAGCTCGTCATTCCTAGTCAAATTAAAAAGTCAGTTGCGATCATTTGTACCCAAGGATATCTACCGCGTCCAAAGGGTGAATGCCGTCGTCGCAAAGGCCTTGAAATAGAGCCGTTGAGTCACGCTGAAATATTTGATTGCTTCGCTATCGAGGTATTCCATAATGATCTTCAGATCAGCGGGCAACATGGGAAGAGCCTGCGTCGCCGTCCCAGTTCGATTGTGGCGATTCTTGAGCGATTCGTAGTAGGTCTTGAAGCCGCTCTCGAAGACAGGATTCCCTTCCCATTTCTCGGTGTGCGAATTGTACTTCCAGAACTCTCCCTGGCATCCCTGAACGCTGAATAGTTTGTCAGCATGGTACTCGGAAGGATTGACTATGCCCCTCACCGTTCGAAGTAATCTTTGAACGCTGAACGAAGACCCTCCGCTGATGCGAAACCACGCTCCAAATGCTCACATTTGTATGCGGTGAGAGCTCTAAGAGCCAGCGGTGTCTCTTCTGTGATCTCATCGAAGGCATCTGCCGCAATCTCGTCATCAAGGCGCCCTTCCGCGGTCCAGTCCTTCAGCCACTTTTTGCCGCTCTTGACATAATTCGCATAGCCCTTCTTCGTCCGTGAGGATTTGTACCATTCGTCCGTTGTCTGCTGACTATTATCGAGGAGCGATGATGCAGATGGAAGAGCTGTCGACGGTGTCTTGTTCTGGGCCGCGCGTTTGGAGTTCTTCGGACTTTGTTTCTTCTTTGCGGGAGGGGCCGGGGAGGAGCCAACAGCGGGGGAGGAAGGCTTCTTCGCAGAGCTGCGTGTCGTTCGAGAGCTTCGCTCGGGTGCCATATCCGCAATGACGGATCTGTGGTGCTCGTCGGACGAGAGCAGGTGTGTGCGCTGGACCAATGACGACGAAAATAAATAAGCACGGAAATTCACAGTTCAGGTGGTGTACAGGGAGTACGGTTCACATTCAACTGTGGGATTTAAACAGCTCAAACGGGCGTGTCCTAATCGGGAAGTGTTTAAATCTGACACCTCGCTTCCTTAAATGTCCCCCGACTATGACCTACATATTCAAAGACCTCAGTCAGGCCTTCAAGAAATTTTCCTAATTGGTAAATAAATTACGCGGGTAGTATAGGACTGAACACAAAATGTATTCCCTGAAATCAGAAGAAACAAGATGAAGGGGAAAGAAGAGGAGAAAAAAGTAAAGTTCAAGCCAATCACCCGACCCCGAATCGAACAGGGCTCCTCTGCATAAATGCTTTAGCCACAGCCTCCAAGCGTAGAAAATGCACACCTTGCATCATCGGGTACTTGCTTTGAATCCCCAATCTCAAAATACCCAGAATTGAACCTTCCGCTCCTTAGAGCATCAGGGAGGGAACATAGGGAAAGGAAGGAAAAAAGCATAAAGACAAGGCAAATCACCCGACCCCAAATTGAACGAGGACTTTCTGCCTGCCAGTGAAGCCCTGCTAAATCGTAAAAATTTGAAATTGAATTCAAAAAGTAAAAAAGTAAAAAGTAAAAAAAGTTGAACCAGAATCACCCGACCCTGAATCAAACGGGGCCCTTCTGCATAACACCGTGACCTGTGCATATGCTGCAGACACACACCTTGTGCCATCAGGTGCATGCTCTACATCCCCAATCTCAGACTAAGACACACTCTGCGAGATCCCGAGTTGGCTTCAAAGCTTTGAACTAGCTACAGACCCACAAATCCACAGGTCCATTGACATTTCTAGCCTCTTCTCTCGTCCCAATTACATTAGAATACTTGAGTCGATTTTTTAGCGAAAATGTGTTCCCATTTCCATTGAAAGCCAAAGAGAAACCAAGGAAGGGACACTGGGAAAAAAAGGAGATCCCACATACTTCAGATGCACACCTTGTGCCATCCTCTGCACTCCCCACTTGTAGTTTATCTGTGTACAATTTGAGGTCAAAGATAACAGAAAAGTCTAGGGGAAAAAAAACCCACAAATCACCCGACCCCGAATCAAACAGGGCCCTTTTGCATAAGCTTCTGAAATATTTGCCAATGGATGCATACACACACCTTGTACCATCAGGTGCATATTCTACACTCCCAATCTCAAACTACCCGATGCACTTCTGAGTAAACCTCGAAGCACGATCAAAATGTCGAGCTGGACTCAAATCGAGTGAATTGCCCACACATCAAAGGGCTGTTTAACATTGTTCCCAGGTAGTAAGTATCATGTAGCTGAAGTGCACGACGCACGCAGATTGGACGAAGCCAGAGAGATGAAGGGGGAGAGAAGAGGAGAAAAAAGCAGCAATAAACAATGCTATCACCCGACCCCGAATCAAACAGGGCCCTTCTGCTTGAAACACATTGTACCTGGGGTAAATCTTGCAGATGCACACCCTGTGCCATCAGGTGCATGGTCTATAGCTCCCCAATTTCTGTCTTGTCTCGGTAACCAAAATTGAGGTTGAGTTCCAAAGAGGAAAAAAAAGAAGAGTTGAACCAGAATCGAACGAGGACCTTCTGCCCAACCTCAAAAGTAAATCACAAAAGATTAGCAGATGCACACTTTGTGCCATCAGTTACTTACGCTTTGTACCCAATCTCGAACTAGTACATGGTGCACTTCTGGGTAAGCCTCAAAGCACGATCAAATTTGGAAGTTGAATAAAATATGAATTGCCCACGTTGACGGGGTTGCTTCACCTCGTTACTAGCTATAATAAGTACCAGAACTACCGCTCGCATGCCCTCGGGTCTGAGAGCAAGCCAAGCGACGAATGGAAAAAGTGAAGAAAAAAAAGAGACAAATGCAAACATCATCACCCGACCACGAATCGAACGGGACATTCTACGTAAATGTACGAATCCCCCATATTCACACCCTGCAGACGCACACCTTGTACCATCAGGTGCATGGCCTACACCGCTGTCTCAGACTATGACACACCTTCCGAGATCCCAAATTGGCTTCATCAATGTCAAGTTGAATGGCATTGAAATGCCCACATATTCAAAGACTCCAGTCAGGCCTTCAAGAGAATTTCCTAATTATGCAGGCAGTATAAGATTGAACAGAAAATGCATACCCTAATGAGAGGACACGAAATGAACGGGGGAAAGAAGAGGAGAAAAAAATGGTGAAAAAGCAAACCACCCGACCCCGAATCGAACGAGGCCCTTCTCCTGAAACCATGCTTTGTATGTCGCATTACTAGCAGACACACACCTTGTGCCATCGGGTGCACACTTTGTAAGACAAATTATGGGCTAGGTGGTGGAGCAAGACCCCGCCAGTGTCCGCGTCGATGCACGACGGCGGCCCGAGGCTTGGGGAAAGCTGGAATATTGCACTAGTGAGCTCTGAAGAGTCTCGCGAGCCATTGGTGTATCGAGGCCGCCGGAGCACCAAAGGTTTTCGCTAAGAGGGACTTCAAAAATCGAGCTGGAAGTCAAAGCCTGGTTTGGTGAGAGTTTGGTGTCAATGAACCGGAACCGGGCGTTGATCCGAACGCGGCATGGTACCCGGCATCTATCTCTTGACCGCAGACCACGGACTCCCAACCCACTTGTACATACAGTCTTCTCGAGTTTCGACTGCATTGAACTTGAAGGTTGAAGCTTGAAAGCTTGGCCCCGATCTCAACGTGCGTCGAACTTCCCAAGTTGCATTGGGCCCGCACCGAGGCCGTCGGGATCGCCGCGGTCTCTGCGCCTGCTTTGCTTGGCCACAACGGCACTCTACGACTCAGAGAATGTCACACAGATTAACGATGAATACGAGTCCTCCGTGTACTTGACCGTGATTTCCTGGACTGGCACAACTTTAAGAGGAGGCTTGAACTCGGACGCGGACGTGCCTGTCTCTGATTTTAGACTTTGTGTGATCCTCCTTCCCCTAAGATCTGATTACTTAGCCTCATCCCAGGCGGTAGCTCGAGCTACGCGGCAATGAAACGCCAAACGCCTCAACGAATGCTCAAGTTAAGTATTCACTGATTTGCTATTCTTCCTCGGTCGAGTGCTCCTGAACACACATGCAGGATACGGTCTATCTGGGTCATTGAAGGACAGCGACAATCGTATAAAAATGGCTAATTCAACAGAATGTAGGCCAAACGGCGCGTCTCGATGGCGTCCGCTTCTACTCGGGCTTCCGCAGCTCAGGTGATTCAACTCGCTGCCCCTAACCGATGGCCATGCTGTGGTTCTGCCCCCCAGATTCGTGGGCTCGTTGTGTATATTTGCCATAGCGGACGTCGTTAGTGCCCTAGATATGCTTCCCATACAGGTCAGGAAATCGGTTGGTACTACAAGAAGCAAAATTTCGGGATACATTTTCAGAACTTCCTCGCCAATTGACCTCCAGAAGAACAACGTTGCGTAAGTATAACACTTGGGAGGGACGGGTGACATAGAGACGGTAGCGAGTAAGTTATACTTTTGTTTGCTGTGGAAACGACTGTGTGGGTGCGGTTGCGGTGGACACATTATTTGTTTGGCGTCGAACCGTTTTGAACCGTGGGAAAGCCTGGCTGATGCCGATCGCAATTGTTCACCTCGATGTTTAGTGTGGCCACAGTCCTCAAGTGAACTTGTAATGCCTTGTTACTTGTGATTTAGAAGGCCTTGTCTCATTTTGCACCTTTTATTAAGCATCTAAGCCGACAAAAAGGTCTTGCCGGCTCTCTTGTCACTGTGTCCAAATGCTGTAGAAGGCGTTGTTTTCTGAAACAATAAGCTGATTCGATGCACCCAGTATTGTATTCCTACCCCGTTTGTTCCCGGACATATAAGTAGTCTGGTCCATGAGGAGCAATTCTTCACAAGAAATGGGGCTTGAAACACAAGCAGTCGAATCCACCTGGCAAAAGTATACGCTCAATCCTCGGCTCAAACGCGAAGACTTGATTGTTTAATGCGTTTCAGCCATCGCTTGATTCGGTAAGTCTTGTTGTCAGAACCCGATTGTACACTGACCCATGACAAGTATAATATTAGAGCTGAAGTTTTCCCTCGAGGACGCTGCGGCTGCTCTCCGGGAAGACCTCAATCAGAATCCCACCCTCGCTTGCAACGAACTGAGCTCATGGCCATCAGTAATTTAATCGATACCAATAACATTTCGTGTTGTATTAATATATGCTCAGGCACCGACTCGGAGGAGTTATTGTCCGCGGATATCATACGTCGTTCGTGCTTCGCGAGCGGCTCATGCTTGCATATTGATTGACGAATGCTTACAGAAATTATAGAATCCAGGCCTAAAAAGAGTCAACGCTAAGGTTGACCTTCCGGTCAAGTTGAACCCGATGACGATATTAGCGGACTACGAAATCCCAGTCGGAAAATTTCTGGAGGCCTGCTTGAAGCTATACGAGTATGAGAGCGTGTGGTCGGTCAGACAGGCTCAGAGTGTACTCCTTGGAATGCTTGGACAGGAACAGCAATAATCCGAGCATCAGTCATTTTCAATGCTGGATGAGTGCCGACGGAGTTAACGAATGAATTATTCCACAGAGTAAATACCGCTTGTGCAATGGAACTCGGGATCCAGGGGGCTCATCAATTTGAGTTGTTGTTGGCCCTGTACGCAGAGACTGAGATTCAACCTGTGGCGCTACTGCCGTCAGCCGTAGGCGATCTCATGAAGACTGCGTGCGCGCGAGAGCAGCCGCTGTCTCGTCTTTCAAAATCTGTGCACATTCAAATTAACCAGGAGCTGCTGCTCAACAGGGGAATAAAAGAGGCGACTCGGACTGATCTCTTTCCCGCATAAACACCGCTGGATCTCGAGGGGTGCGCCGCACCTGACAGTTGGTTCGAAACCCTTTTGATTACGGGGACGGCACTCGATGAAGTCTGAAAATATATGGTGATTAAGCCGGGGACCAGTGAACGAGGACTCACCTCCGCGGCGGACCAAATCGATATATGTCGGGGGCGGGGAGTGGGTGGGCGGGGAAGAAATAGACGTCGAGACGGAGGTAGAACTTTACAGTAAGTGACGGGGCTATTGGCCACATCGGTAGCGGAGACGGAGCGAGAGGCGGTCGAGTTCAAGGTCGAAATAGCAGCGAATCTGAGATGATGAAGTCCGTCTACGAGCTTTGAACAGACGTCGGCGTAGAGCCGCGCTCAGAAATCGTAGCTGGGGACAGGAGCAGTAGAGTTAGATGCGCACAGCGCCCGCGAGCCGAAGCTGCGGCTGCTGCGCCTTTGTTGTTAGAAGAAGGCGCAGGCTTGAGGAGCTTTCCGCGGGGCGAGGAAGGCGACACAGGCGGGGACGTCGCGTCCGTTTTGCCCGACGCGCGCGACGAGGCGCTCGAGCAGCTCTCCACGGGCGGCGGCGCCTCCACTTCATGCAGAGGGGCCGCAGCGCCACGGGCCGCCCCGGCGGCAACGACAGCGCTGCGAGGCCCGGCGGGAGGAGCGCAGGCGGGAACACGGCGGGCGCGGGTGCGGAGATCGTATGTTTTCTTACGCGCTCGCGCGTGGGCGACGGCGGGGGGTGGGCATGGTGCGGGAGGAGGAGGCACGCGAGGCGCGTGCGCATCGGCGTGGGCGGCGAAGTCGCGGGCGTCGGCGAGGCGGAGGACTGCGCGCGGCGGCGGATGTAGTGGGGCTGTGTGCTCGATGTCAGGGATGGGGCGGGCGAGTACGCGGTGGGCGCGGGGTCAAGCGGCGGTGCGGCGTAGAGCGCGAACGAGTGGCGCGGCAGCAGCGCCGCGATGCGCTCGCCGTCGCCGACGGCGGCGAGGAGGGCGGCGTCGTCGGGGTCGACGGCGGGGGCGGGCTTGCGGCGGACGCGGGCTGTGGACGCCATGAGCGCAGGAGGCAAGCAGTGAGGCAGAAGGGCCTGGGTCTCAATTCGCTTGACTTGCTGCTGCAATGTGGTTTAAGGACCACACCACACGTGTAACCCGCCTGCTCTTCGCGTTACCCATACAAGTCCTGGGATTCCCTTGTATTTATCTTGTGGTTTTCTTGGTTTACTGCTGCCAGAAGGGTATGCATCTGCACGCCGAGCAAGCAATATGTAGCGGAGGAAGGGAGAGATTTGCACCGGCCACTAGACTGGTTCCCGCTTTCTTCAACTCGACGCCCATGTTCCTCAACCGCTCTGGCCTCATCGGGCGCCCTAGATTTCGCCGGTCTCATCAACCATCTGCCGGTGTCGCCGCTGCTCGCTGTTCGCTCTCCCGAGGGGAAATCCCGCATCCGGTCATAACCACCTCAAGTTGCTTATTCCGCTGTGGTCCACTAGCCTGTGGATATCGCCCGAGCCGCTAGCATCACTGGTCGGCTGCCTGATAACCATATCTACCTTTGCCTGTGTGCTGGTGCTTCCCTTGACCTTGCCCACGTTAATTCAAGTACCTCCAGGTTATATGCTCCCGACTGGGCCGACTCGGACCTTTTCTCTGACACCGATCCCACTCACTCCCTACGTATAATCCCTGAGTCGTTTATAATGAGCCCACCCAGTTACTGAACTAATGACGTCTCTAGCCGCGGGCTCGTGTCCCCCAGGCTGCCCGTTAATTCCCCGCACTCCAGTCTACATGCATTTCGCCGACCCTCCAATTAGTTATCGCTCTGTTGCGACGGCCTCTTGCACCTCTGTACATCTATCAGCTTGTGTCCGATGGCCCTACGAGGCAACTTCAGGACGCTGCATCGCTCTGCTTCATATGCCCAGGTCCCCGTCAAATCATTGATTATTGATCCTAGGACGGCGCGACTCACATACCTACCCTCTACCTACTTAATTAACTATGTACACCCCCGCTAAAGTACCGCCCATGTACGTTTCCCGCATACATGTAAAAACGAAAATTTGAGTCAGAGAGGGCGAAAAAAAAGGGAATCGAAAGAGAAATCACCCGACCCCGAATCGAACGGGGAACTTCTGCATAACACTTACCCCTATTCACATATAAGCTGCAGATGCACACCTTGTGCCATCAGGTGCATGTTCTGTATCCCCCATCTCAAACTACCTGGTGCACTCCTGAGTAAATCTCGAAGCTTGAGGTTGAACTTCGATTCGACCCAAAATGCTCACACTGTTCGAGCATTCTTAACCTCGTTCCGAGCTGTCGTAAACACCAGAATTAATCCATTTATCGATTTTCTGTGTCCTCAAAATGGAATCTAAGAGACTTAGGGAAAAGGTTGAGAAAAAAGAGAGGAGAAACAAGCCATCACCCGACCCCGAATCGAACGGGGAACCTCTGCATAGACTGCAAGCAATTTGTAGAAGAGTAACAGATGCACACCCTGCGCCATCAGGTGCTTGCTCTACATCCCCAATCTCATATCAAGACAACCATTCCGAGATCTTGAAGTTGGAAAAAAATCAAATCCACGACTCGCTTCTAGGCTCTTAGCTCCTCTATTATTTAGATTCAGTGGATTTGAACCCCGGCGAAAATAAGCCTCGACTGAAAAGCAAAAGAGAAATCGGGGAAGGGAAAACTAAATAATCAGAAAAGGTGCGGCAATTGAAATGGATCACCCGACCCCGAATCGAACGGGGCCTTTCTGCATAAACTGCGAATGGTCGTCCCCAAGAATAGCAGACGCACGCCTTGTGCCATCGGGTGCCTGCTCTACACCCCCAATATTAGATTAACCGAGACACCTGTGGCTGATCCCAGGTTGCTCAAGTTTGACCTTCAACAACTTTCAAATCAAATCACTTCCGACCCAAATCTACTGACCTATCTCATAGCTCGGTCCAAGTATATCAGACATCGAGTTTGAACTCCCAGCACCAGTGAGGGAAACTAAAAGAGCGAATTGGAAGGGGATCACCCGACCCCGAATCGAATGGGGCCCTTCTGCAGAAATGCAAGGTTTTTTAAGACTCGCAGATGCACACCTTATGCCATCAGGTGGTTGTTCCGCACTCCCAATCTCGGACTACCTGGCCCACTTCTGAGTAAATCTCGAACTACGATCAAAATTCCACTGCCCGCAGATCATGTACTCTACCGCCCACGCTTGCAATCTTGTACGCTTCCCGCATACATATAAAAATGAAATTTGAGTCAGAGAGGGCGAAAAAAAAAAAAGAGTTGTCGAAATTCCAAATCACCCGACCCCGAATTGAACGGGGCCCTCCTGCATAAAGTTGACCGTAACTCGTAACTTATATATGTTGCAGATGCACACCTTGTGCCATCGGGTGCTCCCTTTTGCAGCCCCATTCTCAGATTAACATGTAACAGACACCTTGATTCTCCGAGATCCCGTTCTGGCTTTCAAGTTGAAAATCAAATCAACTCGGGCACAAATGCATAGGCCCAGTCTTAGCCTCTTAGCTGATACCTATCATATTAGCATCATTTGGTTTAAATCGCCAGCGAAAGCGAGTTCCCAGTGAAAGCAAAAGAGGAACTGGAAAAAAAAGCTACGGCCCAGCCGTATCACCCGACCCCGAATCGAACGAGGCCCTTCTGCATAAACTGCAAATGATTGTCCCCAAGAGTAGCAGACGCACACCCTGTGCCATCGGGTGCATGCTCTGCACCCCCAATCTCAGAATAACAGCCACACTTCTGGAATCCCGAGTTGAAGCTTACTTGATGAACTTGATAACAAAATCAAGTAAACTTCCAGGCAGTTCCAGCAGCCTATCAGACATTGAGTTTGAATTCCCAGCGCGAGTGATCGAATCTTCCACGAAACCAGAAGAGAGCGAGGGAAACTAATAAAAAAAAGGAACTGTTGGATCATCACCCGACCCCGAATCGAACGGGGCTCTTCTGCCTGAAGATCCTACAACATGTAAACCCTGCAGATGCACACCTTGTGTCATCAGGTGCATGCTCTATATCCCCAATCTCAAACTAACAGCTGCACTTCTGGAGCAAACCTCAAATTAAAATTCTTCATCAGTTACTCAAAAATGTTCACACCGTTCAAGTGTTCTTAACCTCGTTATAACCCGTAGTTATAATAAGGGAGTCGCCGATTTTGCATCCTGAGATCGAGCCCAAGAGACGAAGGGAAAGGTGAACACGAAAAAGAAAAGGAGCAGTATAAGCACATCACCCGACCCCGAATCGAACGAAGACCTTCTGCATATCAATATAGAAATCCCTACATATCCTGCAGATGCACACCTTGTGCCATCAGGTGCATGCTCTGTGCTCCCAATCTCAGAGTAAGACATGCTTTCTGAGATCTCGTGTTGGCTTCATCAAAGTCCAAGTTGAACTTTGGTCGAACTAAAAATGCTCAAGCATTTTTAACCTCGTTCCGAGCTGTCGTAAATACCATAATTCATTGAATCACCGATTTTCTGCGTCCTGAAAATCGAGCCCAAGAGACGAACGGAAAAGAAGGAAAAAAACAATCCTAAGACTAAATCACCCGACCCCGAATCGAACGGGGCTCTTCTGCCTAAACTCAAAGCTCAACTTCAGAAGAATAGCAGATGCACACCCTGTGTCACCGGGTGCCTGCTCTACACTACCAATATTAGATTAACAGAGACACTTGTGGCTGATCCCGAGCTGCTCACGTCAATTTGGCCTTCAACAATAAAATCAAATCAACTCCAGCCATAAATCCACAACTCACTTCTAGGCTCTGAGCTCCTCTATTATTTAGAAGATTTATGTTTAAATCGCCAGCGAAGATGAATTCCAAGTGGAAGCAAAAGAGAACCGAGGAAGGAAAACTAAAAAAAAAAACGCAATTGCAGGACCATCACCCGACCCTGAATCGAACAGGAAACTTCTGCAGAGGATATAGATGACTTGCCATATACTGCAGATGCACCCCTTGTGCCACCGGGTGCTCGCTCTGCCGCCCCAATCTCAGACTAACAGCCACACTTCTAAAATCCCAAGTTGAAGCTTACTTGATGAACTTGATAATAAAATCAAGTAAACTTCCAGCAGCCTCTTATGTCGTCCGAAATCTATCAGACATTGAGTTTGAGTTCCCAGCGCGAGTGAGCAAGTCTTCAACGAAACCAGAAGAGAGTGAGGGAAACTAAAAAATATATATATGAACTTGAAGGAAATCACCCGACCCCGAATCGAACAGGGCCCTTCTGCATAAATTCATGAGTTTCTCGGTCACATCCTGCAGATGCACACCTTGTGCCATCAGGTGCATGCTCTACATCCCCAAGCTCGAACTACCTGGTGCACTCCTGAGTAAAGCACAATCAAATTTGAAGTTGAACTTCGATTCGACTCAAAATGCTTACATACTGCTCAAGCATTCTTAACCTTGTTCCGAGCTGTCGTAAATACCAGAATTCATTGAATCACCGATTTTCTGCGTCCTGAAAATCGAGCCCAAGAGACTTAGGGAAAAGGTTGAGAAAAAGAACAACCAAACCATCACCACCCGACCCCGAATCGAACGGGGGCTCTTCTGCATAAATTTTCGGGCACCTTTCATACATTCCACAGACGCACACCTTGTGCCATCGGGTGCTCCCTTTTTTGCAGCCCCATTCTCAGATTAACAGACACCTTGACTCTCCGAGATCCCGCTCTGGCTTAAATCACCGGCCACAAATGCATAGGCCCAGTCCTAGCCTCTTAGCTCATACCTATTACAGTATATTGGAATCATTGAGTTAAAATCCCCGCTGAAAGTGAGTCTCCAGTGAAAGTAAAAGAGAAAACCAGCGAGGGAGATAAAAATAAATTCAACAAGACCATCACCCCCGAATCGAACGGGGAACTTCTGCACAGACAATGGATGGGCCATATACTGCAGACGCACACCTTGTGCCATCAGGTGCATGCTCTGCATCTCCAATCTCATACTACCTGGTACACTTCACAGAGAACTGTAAGTTATAAGCAGGATCAAAATTTCAAGTGAATTTGGTTGACCTGAGAATATTAATGCTCGGACTGTTGAAGCATTCCTAACTTCGTTCCGAGCTGTAATAAATATTAGAATTAAATTCTACCTCGCATTCCCTAGGATCTGAAAGCAAGCCAAGAAAAGGGAGAAAACAGAGGAGGGGAAGGAAAAAAAAAGACATCGATGAGAACGCATCACCCGACCCCGAATCGAACAGGGTCCTTCTGCAAAAGCTTGTTTACTAGATCTTACATGGAACAGATGCACACCTTATACCCTCGGATGCTCATTCTACATCACAAATTATAGACTGTGTGGTAGAACAAGACCCTGCCCGTGTCCGCGTCGATGGTATTCGGGCCGGGACTTGGTTGGCATATTGCACTTGTGAGCTCGGATGAAGAGTCTTTCGAGCCATTGATGTATTGAGGTCGCAGAAGCACCAAAGGCTTTTGCAAGAATCGAGCTGGATAAGTCAAAGGTTTGGTGAGAGTCAGGTGAGGGTAGTGGTTGAACCAGATCCGGATGTTGATCCGAACTCGGCATGGTACCCGGCATCCACGCCTTGAACGCAGGCCACCAGCTCGAATCCATTTGTACCTACAGTCCTCTAGAGTTTTGACTGTCTAGCTTGAACCTCAAAGCTTGAAAGCTTGGCCCCGATCTATTCCGACTTGAACTCGAACTTCCCAAGTTGCACTGAGCCCGCACCGGGTTCGTCGGGATTTCGCCGCGGCCTCTGCGTCTGATGTGCTTGGACACAACGGGCGCTCTACGAATCGGAGAATGTCCCACTGATGAGCCAGGAATACGAGTCCTCCGTGGGCTTGACCGTGATTTCCTGGACCGGCACAACTTTAAGAGGAGGCGACTCGGACGCGCCTGTCTCTGATTTTAGACTTGGTGTGATCCTCCTTCTTTGCCCTAAGATCTGATTACTTAGCCTCACCACAGGCCGTCACTCGAGCCACGCGGCAATGGAATGCCAAACGCCCCAACAAATGCTCAAGTTATGTAAGTATTCACTGATTTGCTATTCTTCCTCGGTCGAGTGCTCCTGAACACACATGCCGGATACGGTCTATCTGCGTCATCGAAGGACAGCGACAATCATGTAAAAATGGATAATTCAACCCAATGTAGGCCAAACGGCGCGTCTCGATGGCGTCCGCTTCTACTCGGGCTTCCGTAGCTCAGGTGATTCAACTCGCTGCCCCTAACCGATGGCCATGCTGTGGTTCTGCCCCCCAGATTCGTGGGCTCGTTGTGTATATTTACCATAGCGGACGTCGTTAGTGCCCTAGATATGCCTCCCATATAGATGAAAAAAAAATAGATTACTAGTACAACAAGCAAAATTTTGGGACACATTTTCAGAACTTGGCCTCGCCAAGTCGATTTCAGAAGAACAACATTGCGTAAGTATAACATTCGGGAGGGACGGATGTCGTGGAGACGGCAGCGAATAAGTTAAATTTCCGTTTGCTGTGGAAACGACTCTATAGGCGCGGTTGCAGTGACCACATTATTTGTTTCGAACCGTTTTTGAACCGCGGGAAATTCTGAATGATGCC
Organism: Mycena latifolia; assembly: GCA_029289555.1. Lineage (NCBI taxonomy): Eukaryota > Fungi > Basidiomycota > Agaricomycetes > Agaricales > Mycenaceae > Mycena > Mycena latifolia. Next base: position 81,070 of record JARJLE010000120.1, on the reverse strand, counting down.
GATCGCAGGTGTTCCTCTTGATGTTTAGCGTGGCCACAGTCCCCAAGCGGACTTGCAATGCGTTGTTATTTGTTATTTAGAAGGTCTTGTCTCATTTTGCCAATTGTATTAAGCGTCCAACCCGACGAAAAGGTCTGAATGGCCCTTGCCGGCTCTCTTGTCGCTGTGTGTAGAAGGTGTTGATTTCTTGAAAAATAAGTTGATTCTATGCAACCAGTATTGCATTCGTCCCCATTTGTTCCCGGCCGTATAAGTAGTCTGGTCCATGAGGGGCAATTCTTCACGAGAAATGGAGCCTGAAACACAAGCAGTCGAAACCACCTGGCAAAAGTATACGCTCAATCCTCGACTCAAACGCGAAGACTTGATTTGTCTAATGCATTTCAGCCGTCGCTTGATTCGGTTGGGCTTCTCATCCTCAGAATCCGATTGCACACTGACCCATGATAAGTATAATATTAGAGCTAAAGTTGTCCCTCGAGGACGCCGCGGTTGCTCTCCGGGAAGACCTCAACCAGAATCCCATCTTGCAACCGAGCTTGCAACGAACTGAGCTCATGGCCATCAGTAATTTAATCGATACCAATAACAATTCGTGTTGTATTAATATATGCCCAGGTTTCGATTTACTGTTAAGTACTGGGTACTTGACCACCTAAGGCTTTTGGCCTACGGCCAAAGACCACTAGTTTCATGACACTGTCCGTACGGGTTAAGGATGAAGGCATACATCCTACCAATCGCTCAAACCCATTGGGTCGAATTTTGGTGATGATTTGAGGCCATGGTGAATTTTCTCCGCTGGCATGACAAGAATAGCCAAATTCAGGGTACCTGACCACTGGCCCAAAGACACGGTTAGGCGTCAGATCAGCGGTTGTTGCATATTGGATATCCAATTGGAGGTACTAGTTGACATTTCTATGCTTTGAAACCCAAATTCAGAGCTATTCGTGGGGGTTAAATATTTAATTCAGAAGCAGAGAGCAAAAGGCAGGATTACTGTTAGTAACTAACCGAGCCCAGTGCAACGGTCAGAGGGCACCATAGACTAAACAAAGTTACAGATGACTTTATAAGATGGATATAGACATATCTGAGTACCTACCTCCACTACTTGAACTACCCACCCCCTACAAAAAATCTTGCCGTCCGACCCATAGAATTTGGATGATTCAATGTATTGAAGGTCAGTGAGAGTGGAAAAAAAAGGATATAATATTGGGATAGGTATGAGGGTCAAGCAGTTAGTGAGACAAGAGACTATGCCCAATCCCAGACCTGTACCTCGGACGGTTCTCCTGCTGTGCGGGTGGTTAAGTTGTCTGGCTTGAGGCCGCATTTCAATGCTTTGTAGGCATCTCTCCAAGAGGATGGCCCATATAAAGGGTCACATGTGGCTCAGTTTGTAGCCCTGAAACAGGCTAGTAAAACGAGGCCCCAAAGTCGTGGATTGACCAAGAATTGGTCGAGAAACAAGCGGCGAAGGCTGTCCGGAGTCAAGAAATTGATGTTCTCACGTGTCGGCCCGCACCGAACGGCAGCACAGCTTTCGATCAATCCATCACGTTGCCTCGAAATTCGACACAGACTGGCGTCTGAGGTCCTATTCCCTCCTCAGAGTGCAACCTAGCCATATCCTTGTGTGTACAGCACTCTATTCTTCAAATGGTCAACTACCCCGACTGGTCAACTACCCAGTCCCCAATAGTATTACTGAGGTTGTCCGGCCATCGACAGGAAAGAGAATTTAGCTATACGGTCGTGGTGCATGTAAAAAATCAGATCTATTTTATCTAAGGGATTGAGCCATAATTGAGGTCGCTACAAAAGTTTTTTGCAAAGGTGGGTGATTGATAGTATGCACTTCAAAGCAAACCTCAAAGCACGATAAAAATTTCAACTTGAACTTTGGCTGAACTCTGCGCAAGTATTCTTAATCGGTCCAAGCTGTCGTAAATACAGAGTTATTGAATCACCGATTTTCTGTGTCCTTAAAATCGAGTCTAAGAGACTTAGAGGAAAGGTTGAGAAAAAAAGAGATGAAAATCAGCCATCACCCAACCCCAAATTGAACGGGGCTCTTCTGCCTGAAATATTTGGCTGCTGGAATAAATCTTGCAGATGCACACCTTGTGCCATCAGGTGCATGCTCTACATCCTCAATCTCGGACTAAGAGAGACACCTGTGGCTAATCCCAAGTTGTTCACGTCAACTTGACCTTTAACAATAAAATAAAATCACCTCCGGCCACAAGTCCACCAATCACTTCTAGGCTTTTAGCTCCCCTATTATTTAGAAGCTCTATGTTTAAATTCCCAGCGAAAGTGAGTCTCCACTGAAAACGAAAGAGAAACCGAGGAAGGGAAACTGGGAAAAAAAAAGCTACAGCAATCAAGGCTATCACCCGACCCCGAATCGAATGGGGACCTTCTGCCAAATCTCAACAATAAATCATGAAAGGTTAGCAGACACACACCTTGCGCCATCAGGTGCATGCTCTACTCCACTAATCTCAGACTAACTGGTGCACTTCTGAATAAATCTCGAAGCACGGAAGCACGATCAGATTTGAAGTTGAAGTCTAAATAAATGTGAACTGCCCACACATCAAAGGGGCTTCTTAACCCGGTTCCAACTAGCAAGTACTTAGTAAATATTGTATAATTGAAGTGTAGGACACATACCTGAAGTTTTAAATCCAACAGGGACAGAGGGAAAAAAGACAAGGGGAAAAGACATTCCAGCACATCACCTGACCCGAATGGAACGGCTGCTTATGAATTGGTATCTGGAATCACATTTCACAGCTGCACACCTTGTGCCATCGGGTGCCTTCATCCTGTCCCCATTCGTGTCTTGAGGCATTCCGATGTAATAAAATTAATTCCTCCGTCTACTTACACATCTTTTAAAACAGGCAATGCGAGATTAAGTAAACTTAATGGAGGCTGTGTACAAGCTGTGTAACAGCTTTGCGTCTCGATCAACGACACTCATCTTTCCTTCGCCCACCATGTCTACTGCCCGCAATTCAGCAGCAGCACCCAGCCCTTTGCAGGGATGGAGATGGAAATTGGGTGCTTTCAAATCCTCCCCCCAATCAAAGTCTGACTGGCTTTCCAACTCGCTCATGGCTGCCAAGGTAGTCACTGCAGCCGCAGAATGTATCCCTTTCCCCTATGTCAAAGGTGTCTTTGGGACAGCTGTGAGCATCTTAGAGACAGTTGAGGTTCGTTTTTTCCTATTGGTGTGGAAACCCATGGTCTAATTGCCTCCCACAGAAAGTGAAGAAGAATCGGGATGACCTCAAAGAGCTGTGTGAAAATATCACAGAAATCATCAGGATCATCCAGGACCAACTTTCTGCTCACGGTGATACAGCTGCTGTTAAGTTCAAGGGTTTATGTGGGGACCTTGAAGGGTGAATGTCTTTCTCTGTCCAGATTTACTTGTTCTTACATTAAGTTGCTAGTGTTCTGCAAGATGTTTTGAAAGCTGTGAAGCATTTGCAAACAAAAGACCGAGGCCTGAGTGGTCGATTCAAGGAGGTCATGAAGCTGGGCAGTACTGCTGACGAGATTTCTGGATATCGGATGAGAATCCAGGAACTCAGGTTGAATGTCTTGGTAATCAATCCTGATTGTGGGAAGATTGCTCCCTAACACATTTTCAGGTCATAGCAGCAATTGATACCAATCTGCAAGTCCACAAAGGCTTTGCAGCAGGGAAACAACTGAGTAAGATTTTGGCTTGACTAAAATAAATGCTGATTGGGAGCTGTCTGCTTCAGATCCACCTGCACCCCAGATCCCCCAAAGTATCACACAGTGCCCCCCTCCATCTCGGATATTTCACGGAAGACAACAGATCCTGGATAAAATGCATGAGTTCTTCAAACAGGACTTGAGCCCACAACACATCTTTTTGCTTCATGGTCTAGGTGGAGCAGGAAAGACACAGATTGCTCTGCAATTTATTCAGGAATCATCATCTCGGTAAGTTCAATTCTAAAAACTGATTTGATTCCACTGAATTAATATATGTTAAGTTTCTCTGAGATCTTCCTTATTGATGCTAGCACTCTCGAAACCATCAATACAAGTCTGAAGAATATTGCTGCAACAAAAAATGCTGGAAGCACAGCACAGGATGCCCTGCAGTGGCTTATCTCCCAATCTAAGGAATGGCTGCTTCTCTTTGACAATGCAGATGACCCCAAGATCAATCTCCACAAGTTCTTTCCTCAGTGCACCCATGGCAACATTCTGATCACCTCTCGAAATCCTGGGCTCCGAGTGTATGCCGGATCACATGCACTTGTTTCAGATATGGAAGAGGCAGATGCTGTTGAACTATTACTCAAGAGTGCTGCCACAGCTGCCACACCTACCAACCAGGAAATTGCAGCTGAGATTGTGAAGGTTAGTTGGAAATACTGATATCTATGTTTGATTTTGAGATGTCTCTAGGCACTTTGTTATCTTCCTCTGGCCATCATCCAAGCAGGGGCATTCATCTCACACTCGGGTGCACTTGACCAATATTTAAAGCTCTATGCGGAGAATCGGGCTCGATTGCTGAGTGAAAAACCTGTGCAGTCTCATGATAACTATGCCTGGACAGTTTATACAACCTGGCAGATCAGCTTTGACCAGCTGAGCAAACCAGCTGCAGCATTTGTGCAGCTTTGTTCATTCCTTCATCATGAGGGAATCTCTGAGGAGATATTTTCAAGAGCTGCTGCATATCATTTTCCAGCCCACTGCCCATCCAAAGAAGAATGGAAGAGACCACTTGAATTCCTATCACAATTCCTGGGACCTGGTGGTACCTGGGACTCTCTCCGCTTTATGAAGGTTACAAGCGAGATTAGTGCATACTCATTGATCAACTTTGATCCAGAGAGACATTTGTTTTCCATCCATCCACTGGTGCATACCTGGAGTCAGAACACTGTTACTGACCAACAATCATACCACTACCAGATGGTTGCCATATTGGGAATGTCAATTACCGAAATTCGAGATGAAGATGCACAGCTGGCTAGTTTGGAACTCCTCCCTCATCTAGATTCCTTGATTAGGGGGGGCACAAATTTAACACCTGATTTTCAGAGTCAATATGGGTGGATATACTTACGGGCAGGAAGATGGAAAGATGCTAAACAGCTTCTGCTTGCCGTTCTAGCTCACCAAAGGAATCTTCTGGGTGAGGATCATCCTCATACACTCCTTGTTATGGGCAGACTGGCAGCTGCACATTGGAAGGGAGGTGAATTAAAGGAGGCAGAGGAGCTAGAAACTGTGGTACTTGAGAAGCGGAGAAAGATCCTTGGGGAGGACCATCCAGATACCCTGTCTGCCATGGCCAATTTGGGAGCCACATATCACAAGCTAGGCCAGTTGAAAAAGGCAGAGGAGCTGGATGTCCTGGTGCTCAAGAAGAGGAGGAAGATCCTCGGGGATGACCATCCAGATACCCTTTCTGCCATGGCCCACTTGGGATCCACATATCACAAGCTAGGCCAATTTAAGGAGGCAGCAGAGCTGGAAAATGTGGTGCTTGAGAAGCGGAGAAAGATCCTTGGGAAGGACCATCCGGCTACCCTGTCTGTCCTGGCCAATTTGGGATCCACATATCACAAGCTAGGCCAGTTTAAGAAGGCAGAGGAGCTTGAACTTGTGGTGCTCAAGAAGCGGAGGAAGATCTTTGGGGAGGACCATCCATATACCTTGTCTGCCATGGCCCATTTGGGATCCACATATCACAAACTTGGTGAGTTTCAGGAGGCAGAGGAGCTGGAATGTGCGGTGCTTGAGAAGCGGAGAAAGATCCTTGGGAAGGACCATCCAGCTACTCTGTCTGTCCTGGCCAATTTGGGATCCACATATCACAAGCTGGGCAAGTTTAAAGAGGCAGAGGAGCTGGAATGTGTGGTCCTCAAGAAGCGGAGGAAGATCTTTGGGGAGGACCATCCATATACCTTGTTTGCCATGGGGAATTTGGGATGCACATATGACAAGCTAGGCCAGTTCAAGGAGGCAGAGGAGCTGAAGCTTGTGATACTTGAGAAGCAGAGGAAGCTCCTGGGTGAGGACCATCCAGATACCCTCTATGCAATGCACAACCTGGCAGGGACATACTACAACCAGAGTCATTTTTCACAGGCAGAGCAGCTTTATATTGAACTGCTCGACAAGCAGAAAATTATCCTAGGTGATGCTCATCCAGACACTGTGAATACTGTCAAGTACCTGGCATGGACACGTGAAGCTATGGCCAATAGTGAAGATCACTGAACAAGATGGATCTTCACAAACTGACAATATATACATGGACTTCTATTTACAAGTTTTATGTAGTTGATGTGTCTTCAAATGATAAATGTTTCTTCATGAATTGAGACAGGATTTATGCTCTCAAGACTTTTTATTTTGCTGGTGCAAGTGGTTTAAGTAGCCCAATGTTCACATTTTTTTGGAGAGACTCAAGGAGAGGCAATGTGATTGGATTTTGCTTGGGTTGGAGATTCTTTGGTTGTGGACCTTTTGAGCACCTTGATTGTTGAGCCATTCCTATGGGATCAATTTTGGCTAAATAATCATAGTTTCAAGGAATTTCAGTGGATCTTGGTGGGCAGTTTATATTTTTCTGCAAGTCCCAAGTTGGCAGCGCAAAGTTGTTATTTTGAAGTCTGAAGTCGGATTGATCTTGGCATGCTTGGCAAATCAACACCAGGATTATTCCCACAACATTTAAATATTACTTTGGGCCTCCCGGCTGCCTGAGAGGACAGTCAAGGCACTCTAAATAGGCTTATATTTACTCTCTGTTGTGAGATACATCAGACACTGGAACTGTGTCCAACAGATGTCTCCCTTTTATTGTGTTTGATGCTACATTTCTCGAGTCTGGGCCCAGTCTGCAGCAGGATTGATGAAATATCCCCTGTGCACCTGATTGGCCTTCACCATCGATTATCTTGAGCGCAATCCAGGATCTCTCTGTTCTGCAACTCTGATCCGGGGTTGGCTATCTATAACTTGAATTCCTCACAGAGGTAACAAAAAAAATGCACCTATCTACCTGGACCCAAATTTTGGGACTCCCAAGAAGACCTCAGATGACTTTTTCTGAATATGAGGTTTTAAATAGGGGCAACAGTTCCCATTTGGGCAGCCGGGAAAGACACGGGCCGAGATCAAACCGTGATCGAGAGTACAGACTTGCGACTACAGTCTACAGCAAAACTTCCGACTTCCGACTAGTATTAAATAACGAAAAAATAATCCCATACATTCCGAGCTTGCATTGGAACAATCGACACAGTAAGTCAGCATAGTAGGTTGCAAGACCCTAGTTCTGCAGACTTGTCTTCACATGTGCGTAGTTGTAAGAAATAGGGCCAGTCTTCGCCCCCTCCTCCCCCTCCTCCGTCGCGGCCGCCGGCGGCACCCACACCCCCGCCGCCTCAAACACACGCCTCACATCCGCGTGCCCGCGCGTCGTCTGCATCCGGTGCGCGTACGTGCAGCGCAACTCCTGGGCGCCGGCGCCGTTGGAGGAGGAGGAGGTCGGGCTGCGAAATGGGAGGATGGTGAGCTTGCGTGGTTCCATCGAGGAATAATAAAAATAAAAAGAGAGAAGAGATGAAGGAAGGAAGGAAGAAAGGAAAGTGGAAGATAGAAGAAATTTGGGAAGGGATGACATGGAAGGGAAAATAAATATAAAATAGGTGAAGTGAAGCGAAGCGAAACGAAGACAAGCAAGCCGCGACTCCGAAGCAAAGAGGAGACACTTGACGCTCGGGAGCTCGCCGCCCCACCCTATACGTGTAACGCCCGCCGTTCCCGAACGAGCCCACTTCACGCATCCGCGTTAGCGCGTCCGTTCCCATGGAACACAAATACGGTGGAGCACGCAGCATTCGCCTTCATCGTGCACTGCATAGCATCCACTGGCATCTCGGAGCGTGTAGGGAAAAGGAGATGCGAAATTGCGCGAAAATGGGGGAAACGAGCCGAAAATAGAAGAGGACGAGGAGAAGAAAAGAGAGGCGGGCAGGTTGAGACTCGGCCTCGGCCGCGGACTCGTACTCGTACCGCACTTCGAAATGAATGGAAAGGAAATAGAAGAAACAAGACGAGGCAGCGAAAGGAAGGAAGGCGGTAAGAGAAAAAACGGATAGAAGACTCCGGCGCGGACTCTCGTAGAGTCAGACGCGGCTCGCGGGGGCGCGGTCAGACTCCGCTTCTGCCTCAGCCTCGGGCAATACGGCTCGGGTGCAAGAAACAGACACAACGGCCGAAGAACGCAAACACTCACCGCACCTCAAAAACCCACTCCCCCCCAGCACACCAGCATCCCAACGCCCCCCCCCCCCGCGCGCTCCCACAGCGGCATCCCCGTGCGCAGCAGCACCGCGCCCACGCCCGCGAGCGTGCGGTGCGCGACGTACGACCCGGGCGCGGCGTGTGGGTCTGCGGGGGCGGGGAAGGGGAAGGGGGTCGTAAGGGTGTGGGTAGTATGGGCTTGCGCCGGTGTCGGTGTAGAAGTTGGTGTAGAGGTGGATGCGGGGGGCGAGGAGAGCACAGGCGCCGTCGGCGAGCGCGGGAATAGAGCGGTCGGCGAGCGCGAGAGTGCCGCTGGTGTCGATGTCGAGGTCGCCGACGGCACAGTGGGCGACGGCGAGCGCACCATCCCTTCGCGTCCTTTCGCTTGTCCTTGTCCTTGCGTTTGTCCCTGCGCTTCCGCGGAATGCATCATCGGCGGCGAGAGCATAGGCGACGTAGGCGACCCCGCCTCTTCCCCCACCCCCCATCCCGCCGGCCCACCCCATCCCCAGCGCAGCGTACACCCTCCGCGGGGCGCGGGGCGACCGCCATGCGCACGCTCGCGATCTTGCCTTTTCTCCTTGCTCTCCTCTTCTCGGCTGCGCCTCCTCTTGGTCCTCCTTCACTCCCGCCCGCTTCGCGCTGCCCATGCGTCGCGGGCGAAGGCGAAGGTGAAGAAGGGAGTCCAGCCTCCGAAAGCGTAGAGGAAGGGATACACGGATTGGGAGAGGACCCCGCAGGCGGCCACGGATCCCCCATCCCCCTCCTCCTCCCCTCCTCTCCTTCTTTCCTCCCTCGCCCCCCTCGCCCTCGCCCCCGTCAAGCCACTCGCCCGCGTCCAAGAGGTGAGGAGGAAACCCAAACGACGCGAGGCCCCGCCCCGCGAGCGTGTGCGCGCCGGGCGTGAAGAGGAGGAGGTGCGTCTCCGGCTCCGGCTCTGCGTACTCCGGGTGTGCGTCTTCGTCTTCTTCGTCTCCCTGATCTTCGGACGATGCGCCTGGCCCCGCGTCGCCCCCCTCGCCCTGCACAAAATCAGGACCATTCCAGAAAAAGAAGAGTACGAAAAATACGTACATCCCCAACAGCAACGGGACACCCAACCGCTTTGAATTTGGCGTGTTCTTCTTCTTCTCCTCCCTCTCCTTCGGCTTGTGTTCGCTCGTCTCCCTACCCACACAATCAATAACACATCTGCGCACGAACACAATGCATTATGCAATACGCACGAGTTCTTCTCCTCCATCCAAGGGCGTGGTACCCACGAGCGCAGACGCAGACCCAGCAGCCGCAGACAAGCGCGTACGCTCCCGTGACGCTTCCGTGCGATGGGCAGGTTGGGCGACGCGCTAGTTCTGCCTGTGCGTCTTTGCTGACTTCGTCGGTGGCGGGCTCTGTGGCAGTGAGGGGCGTAGGAGAAGTAGGAGAGGAAGGAGCAGAGGAGACAGCGGTGGAGGTAGAGGTGGTGGCATTGGGGGCGGGGGTAAACGCGGGGGAGGGACGCGAGGGACGCGAGGTAGAGCCAGACGCGGAAGCGGAGGTAGAAGTAGAAGTAGTGGAAGTCGCGCGCGCGCGGGGGAGGTCGAAGTAGGAGATGTAACGCTCGACGTAGAAGCAGAGGTAGCGTGTACACTCGTCGGCGAGGTAGGGATAGCAGTAGAGCCCTCCAGTCCCAGAAATAGCGGAATCACCGGCACATGCAGCCCTCGCCGCGCTTGCGCGCGCGACGACGTAGTCCTGGCAGAGCGGGGACCAGAAGTGGCGCAGGAAGACGACGAGCGTGCGGCGGCGCTTGGTGCTCTCGGCATTTGCGCCATTTGCACGGGCCACACCTACACCTACTTCCGGCCCATCTACCCGGTACTCGCCACCCGCCTCGCCATCGACGCCAGCTTCGGCTTCGGCGTCGAGCTCGCCACTCGCAGCCAGGAAAGCAGCGCTCATGCCTAGCAGCACTTCAAACGGGACGCGCACGCCGTTGGGCTGGACGAGCGGGAGGCGTGCCGCGCGCGCGAGGGCGGCGCGCGTGGGGGGCGCGAGCGGAGGGGCAGGGGTTTGGTGGTGCTAGTCTTCGCCGTGGTAGTCTTAGGCACGGGCGCAAGCTTGAGGAGCTTCCCGCGGGGCGAGGAAGGCGACACCGGCGGGGACCTCGCGTCCGTCTCGCCCGACGCGCGCGAGGATGCGCTCGACGCCGAGCTACACCCTTCCACGGGCGGGGGCACCCCACATCCGCATCCACGGCGAGCTCGAGGGGGCGCAGCGCCACGGGCCGCCCCGGCGGGAGGAGTCCAGGCGGGAAAGCAGCTGGCGCGGGCGCGGAGATGGTGTGTTTTCTCACGCGTTCACGGGTGGGCGATGCCGGCGGGTGGGCGTGGTGCGGGAGGAGGAGGCGCGCGAGGCGCGTGCGCGTCGGCGTCGGCGGCGGTGTCACGGGCGTCGGCGGCGGTGTCGCGGGCGTCGGCGGGGCGGAGGACTGCGCGCGGCGGCGGGTGTAGTGCGGCTGCGCGTTCGATGTCGGGGACGGGGCGGGGGCGCGGGGTCGAGCGGCGAGGCGGCGTAGAGCGCGAACGAGTGGCGCGGCGGCAGCGCCGAGATGCACTCGCCGTCGTCGTCCGCGACGGCGGCGAGCAAGGCGGCGTCGTTGGGGTCGACGACGGGAGCGGGCTTGCGGCGGACGCGGCTGATCGACGCCATGAAGGTAGAGGCAAGCAGCGAGGGGTCTCAAGCGAATAAAAGGTCGGCTTGACTTGCTGCTGCAACGCGGTTTAAGGACCAGGCTACACGTGTCGGATGCCTGCTCTTCGCTTTACCCATACAGATCCCACAGATTTCCTTGCAATGCATTTATCTTGTGGCTTCGTTGGTTTGCTGCTGGAGTATGCATCTGCGCGTCGAGCGAGCAATATGTAGCGGAAGGGAGAGATTTGCGCCGGGCACTAGACTGGTTGCCGCGCCTCGTCCTCCTAGACATCAACGCCCATGTTCTTCCAACCGCTCTGGCCTCGTCGGCCACCCCTGGCTCTGCTAGTCTCATCATCTATTTGCCAGCGTCGCCGCTGCTCGGTCTTCCGAGGGAAACCGCGCATCCGGTCCTGCTCCCGGCGCCACTAATGAAGCAGATAACCTCTTTTACTCGCTCCGTTGCGTATATAGGCCGAGCCGCTGGCGTCACTGGTCGGCTGCCTGATACTGATATAGCGGCCAAGGCTACCTTTTGACTCTGCCTAATTATTCCCGTGTCTCTTACTGCGTCTTGCCGTCGTTGCTGACTCTATTTTGACACCAATCCCGGTCGTTCCCTCAGCGAAATCCCGGAGTCGTTTATAATGAGTCAAGCCACTTATTAGGCTACTGAACGTCTCTAGGCGCGGGCGTCTTAATTCCTCCTACATCTCCCAAGCCGCCCGCGTTAATTCAGCTCTCAAGTCAGACGCGTCTGGCTCTCCAGTTAATTATCGCTCTGTTGCTACGAATCAGTACATCTATCAGCTTGTATCCGGTGACCCTACGAGCAACTGACGCCGCACGCTCTTGTTAGTTGTTTATTATAATGGCCTCGCAACTCATCCTACCATGTACATCCCTGCCTACCTACCTATGTACACCCCCGCTAAAGTACCGCCCATGTACGCTTCCCGCATACATGTAAAGACGAAAATTTGAGTCAGAGAGGGCGAAAAAAAAGGGAGTCGAAAGAGAAATCACCCGACCCCGAATCGAACGGGGAACTTCTGCATAACGCTTATCCTTATTCACCTATAAGCTGCAGATGCACACCTCGTGCCATCGAGTGCATGTTCTGTATTCCCCATCTCGAACTACCTGGTGCACTCCTGAGTAAATCTCGAAGCTTGAGGTTGAACTTCGATTCGACTCAAAATGCTCACACTGTTCGAGCATTCTTAACCTCGTTCCGAGCTGTCGTAAACCCCAGAATTAATCCATTTATCGATTTTCTGTGTCCTCAAAATGGAATCTAAGAGACTTAGGGGAAAAGTTAAGAAAAAAGCTCGATAAGACCAATCACCCGACCCCGAATCGAACGGGGAACTTCTGCATAAAAACTGCAAACAATCTGGGAAAGAGTAGCAGATGCGCACCTTGCGCCGTCGGGTGCTTGTTCTGCATCCCCAATCTCAGATTAACAAACACCTTGACTCTCCGAGATCCCATTCTGGCTTTCAAGTTGAAAATCAAATCAACTCGGGCACAAATGTATAGGCCCAGTCCTAGCCTCTTAGCTCATACCTATTATTTAGATTCATTGGATTTGAACGGCGAAAATAAGTCTCGACTGAAAAGCAAAAGAGAATATGAGGGAGGGAAACAAAAAAAAAGGTGCGGCAATTGGCGCGGATCACCCGACCCCGAATCGAACAGGGAACTTCTGCATAGAGCATATAGATGACTTGTCATATACTGCAGATGCACACCTTGTGCCACCAGGTGCTTCCTCTGTCCTCTCCACTTGTAGTTTATCTGTGTACAATTTGAGGTCAAAGGGAATAACCTTGAAAAGTCCAGGGGAACAAAATAGAGAGAAAACTAATCACCCGACCCCGAATCGAACGGAGCCCTTCTGCATAAGATTAATCCACAACCACTACATATCCTGCAGACGCACACCTTGTGCCATCAGGTGCTTGTTTTGTATCCCCCATCTGCACTTCGGGCTACCCCCCTGACCCACCAGTTAGGGTAGATTTTTATCAGTACTCAACTACCCTGAGAGGTCATTTTTCTGAGTGCATGTCCCATTTGCGTGGGATGTCCCATTGTCTGGGGGGGGCGCCGCAGGCGCGCAAAAAATTGCCTTTTTGGGAAGGTGTGGGACATCCCACTCGGCCGCAGGCCAAACGGAAAAATTGCCTGTTTGGGCCTTAAAAGTAGCCATATGGGATGTCCCATTCCCATTTGAAAAAAATGTTTTTTGCAGCTGCACGGTGCACCAGCAGTCCTGCTCATAGCTGGCCATGGTTGTCACCTCCTACTGGATGGCAGGGGCGAACGGTGGGTGCGCGTACCGTCGGCTGAAACAAATGTCAGCCGCAGGGACGAACGGTGGGTGCGCGTACCGTCGGCTGAAACAAATGTTAGCCGCAGGGGCGAATGGTGGGTGCGCGTACCGTCGGCTGAAACAAATGTTAGCCGCAGGGACGAATGGTGGGTGCGCGTACCGTCGGCTGAAACAAATGTTAACTGCAGGGACGAACGGTGGGTGCGCATACCGTCGGCTGAAACAAATGTTAGCCGCAGGGGCAAAAGGTGGCCCACGTTCGCTGGCTGTACACTCACGTCTCTGTGCGACCAACTGGGGCATGTAAACAAAAGGGACATCCCAGATGGGGTGGGACCTCCCTCCTTGTACGCGTGGGACGTCCCATTGATGCCAGGGATGTCCCCAGGAGCTGGGATATCCCACTTCAATCGGGTGGGACGTCCCTGCGTGTACATTGCAGGGTGGGACATCCCACTCAAATTTCCCTGGGACATCCCATCTTGCTTCCTGTAGATGGGACATCCCACCCGATCAGCCATCACGCAAGGGATGTCCCACCATCCATGGCGCACTTGTGGGACGTCCCACGCAGGATGTCGTTGATCGGAGGGACTTCCCTCCCCTGCTAGTATTAGTGGGACGTCCCACCTTATTTTTTTAGTGGACCTGTGGGATGTCCCAATTTTAATTCGAACATTATTGTTTCCTTAGTCCAGCAATTAAAGAATTAGTTGCAACAGGTCATTGGATCATTATTTGTATTACTCTATGCTGTATCGATTCGTCCCTACGAAATTCGGACTTGTCGCTTGCTCGAGGGGGATGCCGAGATGCCGAATGTCCAAATCGGGAAACACAACGCATATCGTCCCAAAAAGGAAATCACATCCGACCACCAGACGAAAAAGTGCATGCGTTGCATAAAAGTACCATAAACATAGACATAAGTATCATAAGTATTCAAAACGTTCCCCCATCTGTTACGCTCGACAAGGAATATAAAATACTCGACTATGGCCCATCCAGGCCGTGTATCTGTATTTCAGACTCATACCGGGCTCGATCACCCTCAGACGCCAAAACTAGTGTCAGTTTATCCGGCAGACGAGCGTAGTGATTTGTGTCGTGACAGATTAGCGTGTAGCGATCTGCCCGCGTGTGTGATGCCACCGGTTCGAAGCCGGTAGCATAAAAGACCTTGGTTAGGCCACCTGGGATGTTGAAGCGACACTTGTAGAGTTTCGGCTCTGGGCGTGCCACCGGTTTGGGCTCCGCGTCCTCCACTTCTCTCTTGCACTTTGCAGGACGAACCTCCGGAATCACCTCCAGCCGCGAACCCGAAGGTACACGAGAACCCGACTGCAACAGCCCTCGGCAGTCCTGAGTTCTCGGCCGCTTCGCTGGGCGCTCCTCATCCTTGGCGTGCGAACCAGAGACATGCCGGGAAGACCTGGCGTAGGGAGGTGGAGTTGCGGCACGGTGATAGTAGTCGGTTCACGAAGCAGCACGGCGCGGGGATGGTGGGCGTTGGGATGGATGGTGTTCGGGGTACGTGGGCCACTGGGGAGATGGTGAGCGCTGGGGGTAAACGTGCCGTGAAGGTCCTGCATGGGCTGGCGATGGTGGGTGTTCATAGTAGCTGTGGCGCGAAGAAGTGGCGCGAGGTCGAGGTAGTGCAGCCACCGGATGATGGGGGTATTCCGTCTGCCAGGCGCCACGGGGGGGGGACACTTCCCGCCGCCCGTACCCAAGGGACTCGCCGGAAGGTGGCATGGCCACCCTGGGTCGCATATACTGGTCGTCGCAGGAGTACCGTGACGGCTCGTATTCCTCGTGGCGGAGCGGGGCTGTGTGGCGTGAGGGAGCATGCAGGCCTTGGCGATGGCCTTGCGTTGCCACCGGAGATCGTTCGCGAGCGGCAGGCAGTGGGCGTGCACAGGAGCGTGAGCAGGAAGAGGAGCGGCGGGAGCGGGAGCAGGAGTGGCGCGACTTGGACTTCTTGGGCACCGGCGGTGCGTGCTCCTTGGCGATTGAGTCGTTGTATGCTTTGCTGTCCTTCACCGCCTTGAGGGTTTTGCCGTTGACCGTGGAAACGAGCGCAATCTCGCGCTGTTCTTCGGGCGACATCTCTTTTTCAGCTGCAATCCAAGTCAGCTCTAGTACCCCTGTGGACGCCACAACTTACCATCTTCCCAAGGCACCATCATCATTACGTCGGCGTCGTCGTCCCGGCTATTCAACTGTGCTTTCTCCAGCGCGGGCATGAACTCCTTGTACTGTGCGATGCCGATCTTCTTCAGCCCGAAATCTCCCCCAATGACGAACTGCAGGTCGGCGAGCACCGTGGGGTAATTGACTAACTTGAATTGGTTTTTGTACGCCAAATCCAAGAACTTCGGCCCCCATACCATCTTGAATTTGGCAGGGGCTGGTGGGGGGCTGCCAGCGGCTGTGAGCGACCTCGCTGAAATCGTGTTAATTATGGAAATAAAACTGGGGTGAAGGAGACGTACCCAGCATCGTCAACATAATCCTAGCAAAGAGACGTCGCTGCACGTCGCGTTGACCCTCCCCTTCCTTGGACACGAGCTCTTGCAGCCGAAGCAAGCCCATCACGGGCGGGCCACCATTGCGCGCGCGTTTCTCCATGGCGATGTGACTAAAAGCACTCTCGTTAGTTCGCGATCCAAGCCTGATACACCCGAGGTACCCCAAAATGTGCTGGTAGTCCATCATTCCCTCAGTGAGCGTCGACTCGTACTCAGTCAGAAGGGTTTTGAACTCGTCTGTCGCTCCCCACATAAAACTTGCCTGGCCTCCTGTATCGATCACAAACCCCCAGACGTGGACGCCCATCGTTTGAGAGACGAGGCGAGCCTGAAACGTAGCGGTTAGCGGGAGGCTGGAAAAGAAGCACATGCATCAACGCACCTGTCCTATCAGAGGCTTCATGGCCTTCGTCACTTTGGCTTTGAATGTCCCCTTGTCGCGCCATTCGGCGGTGGCGTTGGCCATTGTCTTGTCATTCCACTCCTTGATCTCGGGCATCGCTGTATAGAACGAGTCGAGATCCTTTGTCACCTCGCGCCCCAACGCCCTGAATCGCGCGTTACATAGTGCGTTGTAGTCCTCGCCGGTCACTGAAAACGATTTGTCAGCATGATTTGTCAGCAAACCCAATTGGGCGATATCGCAGACTTACTGTCGTCGGGCTGGGGATGCGCTTCCGAGTGGTACGACTGGTATAGGTTCCACGGCGACGGGTGCTTCATCCCCTTCACATTGCTGCCGACGCTCCGATGTAACGTGTCGGGGGACTTGCCGCATTCCTTCGCCAGTGCCTTCACCTGGCCCAGATATGAATCATAGGCGTTGATGAGATGCTCTCGAATCGGAGCGGGGATGGGGCCTGATTTGCGTGCGCCCTCACTGTCGCCGTCGCCGTCGACATCATCAAGCGCGTCCTCGCCAGTGGCCAATTCCTTCTCCTTCCCCTTCCCCTTCTTCTTCGACGTCTTCTCGCCCGCCACTGCCTTCCCCTTCCCCTTATTCCTCTTCGTCGCTGTCGTCCCCTTCTTCTCCTGCCGCTTCCCCTGCTGCTTCTTTTCCCTCGGATTCGGTAGGTCCTCCTCCTCCAAGCCGTTTGCCTCGATCGGATCCTCCAAATTGCGGAGATCATCTGCCTTGTCTTCTTCCGACCCGGCAGGATTGGTATAGCCACGCGCAGCGCGCTTGTCCAAGGCGCACTGCTTTTCCGCCTGCTGCTTGCCGTAGTCATCGTCGCTGGCAGAGTCCTCGGACTCCTCTACGCGCGGCGGTGAGGAAGGTGGCAAGGATTTAGAAGCGCGCCGGGGCGGGGGTAGGCGAGGACTACGCAGCAGGGCATCCTCAGACTCTGTACGAGACGGAAGAGCAGTCCCACGGTGGATGGTGCGGCTACGACCACGAGTGGCGGACAACTCCCGCGAAGGTGATCGACCACGAGCGGCTGACAACATCTGCGACGGCGACCTGCCACGGCTACGAGGAGGTGATAAGGCAGGGATGGTACGTCTGCCAGGTGGCAGCGATTGGCGGGGAGGTGAGCGGGCGTCGGCGGAGTGGGGGCGGCTAGGAGTTTGGGGAGCAGGCGCTTGGGGATCTGGCGAATGCACTCGGGACGTAGGGTCCGCAGAATGATGACGAGGGCGAGGGTGGGGCGACGAAGCGTGATACGCAAAGCCTCCGAAAGCATCGTCCGGCTCTTGATTCTCGTCGAATTCGATGTACGTCTGCGTGTTCAGATCTTCACAATCGATGGGCTCCGTCTTCACCGGGGGAGTGTAGTCGTACTCCTGATCGTCGTCGATTTCAATGTAGGTCTGGCCGCCGTCGGTTTCTACTTCCCGTGGCCGAGCAGTTGGACGACTCGCGAGATTGAACGGATCGTCAGCGAGATTGTCGCTGGGGGGTACTTTCTTGCCGCCCGTCGGCTTAGCATGAGGTCGAGGAGGACTGGCAGGTGGTACTGAGGCACAGCGCAGCGCGTCCAGGACCTGGGAGCGAGTAATTAGCTTGGATGCGGCATTTACAGTAATTGTCCTTACCACTGCAGAGCCCGCGGGCGTGTCGTCCCCGGAAGTCTTTTTCCTAGAGCGACCTCGTCTGACTTGGCTGGCATCGTTATCAGTCACGGCGTCCTGGAAAACATTCAGTCAACGGACCCTTGTAGCTGGAGGAACTGGACGTACTGGCTGCGCTGGCGGCTTGGTCTTCATTTGGGGTTTAGGTTTGGGTTTGGTCCTGGCCGGCGACAGTGCTTTCGACAGCTGGGGGTTTCTGGTGGATCGGGTTGTTCGCAGGTTCATGGTTTCGGGGTATGCAGAGCGTTGGGCAGGCGTAAGTTCGAGAGGTAGCTGGCGGCGTGTGCAACTTGGCTGGGCTCGACCGTATAGTGGGAGCGGGGAATGAAGGGGTGGATTGGAAAAAAGGAGTTACGCTGCAGTCGTGAAGCGTCAAGTCCAATCTTGCGTGCCACCCACACACGAATTGGATGCGAGCGCCGCGTTTCCGGTGGCCACCCACATCTGCATTGGGTAAGAACACTTTGCGCGATTGCTTGGGTTGCTCAATTGGGTAACCCTGGCGCAGACAATGTGAGCGTCGACCACCTATAAGTACGGCTGTCCTACTCACCAGAAGGACAGCATATTCCTCTGCCCCGCCTCGTCGCCTCCCTTACTTGCGCCCTGTCTGCCGTCGCCTTTTCTCTCGGTAAGCCTAACGCCATCTTTTCATTATCAGCGCGCTTAACGTACGTGTTCGCGGTTTAGTCTGTGCCCCCTCTGCGCCGACGCGCCATTCCCGCCGTGCGTTATCTCCATCCCCCGATTGCCCTGTCGCTCATGTCTTCCTGTCTGCCATAGCCTTTTCTTTCGGTAAGCCTAACACATCTTTTCATTATCAGCGTGCTTACTGTCCGTGTTCGTGCTTTAGTCTGCACCCCCTCTGCGCCGACGCGCCATTCCCGCTGTGTGTTATCTCCATCCCCTGATTGCCCCGTCGCTCATGTCTTCCTGTCTGCCGTAGCCTTTTCTTTCGGTAAGCCTAACACCATCTTTTCATTATCAGCGTGCTTACTGTAGGTGTTCGCGGTTTAGTCTGCGCCCTCTGTGCCGACGCGCCATTCCCGCTGTGTGTTATCTCCATCCCCCGATTGCCCCGTCGCTGATTTGTCCTTTACCTGCGCCCTGTTTGCCGTCCTTTTTGCTCTCGGTGAGCCACACAATCCTTTCATCATCAGCGTGCTCACCCTCCGTGTTCGCGCTTTAGTCGTCGCCCTGTGGGCCCACCCGCCATTCCCTTTTCCCCTTCCTCTTTTTCGTTCCCCACGTCTCTCGCGTCTGTTTCACGGCCCAATTCTTTGCTTTAGAGTACTTATTACATTGCTGTATCACCCTCGCTGCGTTGTCGCCGCCCCCGTTGCGTCCCTGCGCCCGCCGCACTACATGATCCCGCCACTTGGTGGTCAGGATCAAAAGGCGGGTGGTGGCTGTGCACCTGTGTCGCCATGTTTGTGGTGACTCAGCTCGGTCCACCGTCCCGCCTTCCAGGCTGAGTCACCACAAACAGGGCGGCACATCTGGCACAGCCACCTTCCCCATTTTGCTCCTAACGCTCACCATGCCTGGGTAAGTCATCTGTTCTCGTGTCTCGTAGTTAGTAGATAGTTAGCAAAGCAATAAATGATGAACGTGCACCCTGTCGTCCCTCTTTTGAGCCACGCACTCGCCAGATAAAGCGCCAAAGCGCGCAATCCTACGAATAAAGTGCTGATGCGCCATCTTGCAGATCGTGCAACCCATACGTCGACGACCGCGCTGAGGATGCCGAGGACGAGCTCAGCGACAACACCCCCGACGATCCCGACAGCCACGAAGCGCGGATCCGCCAAGAGGACGAGCGAGACTTCAAGATGCCGGAGATATACAGTGGGCACCCATCGCGATTGGTGTCGGACGCGCCATATCGCATCCCCCACCAATTGCTCGCCCCTGCGGTGGGCACATCTTCGCTCTCGCCGCACCTGGCTCCGCCGCTCGTCCCTTTGGAGGCGCCCTCAAAACCGCGTCTTTTTTGGCAGATTCGTGCGACCCCACACCCGCCTACGACCTACCGCGCGGCCTTACTCCAATGACTAACCCAGCATCCTCGCCCAGGCCCACTCCTTTCCTTCCGACGCGCGCTCAAAACCGCGTCTCTTCTTGCCAGATTCCCGTGACCCCACACCCGCCTACGACCTACCGCGTGGCCTTACTCCAATGGCTACCCCAGCGTGGTCGCCCAGGCTCACCCCTTTCCCTTCCAGCGCACCCCAAGCATCCTCCAGTGTATGTCCATCTCATATATATACTACACATCTCATCTAAGTATTAATTCGCAGAGTACGCGTTCCCGGCCATCCTCCCCCGACCCCCAGCATCGCAGCAAACGCCCTCGCCTCCAATACAGTGAGCCCCTCGAGCCCCCGCCCCTCAGTAGGAGGGGATTTCGCGAAAGGTCTCGGGTACTGCCCAAGAGGCTATTGCGAAATGTTTGGGGAAGGATTAAAGGCAATAAAAGAAAGGCAGCAATGGTATTCGAACCCAAAACCTTCTGGTTACCATCAATATTAAGAAGGTAACACTACAACCAATTACACCATCAAGGCCATCTTTTTTTGTACTTTGCACATGACTATAGTATGCAGTTTTGAAACACAAAATACATAATAGGCTTGTTTCAACACACACTGGGCCCTGCCTTAGGGGCCCTGGTTAATGTTTAGAGTTCTGGTTAGTGGTTAGAGTTAGTGGTTAGGGTTGGTTAGGGCTTAGGGTTCAGGGATATTGAAAAAAAACTTTGGAGGTGATTTGTAAGCTTTTGATGGTTAGCTTGGTTAGGGTTGGTTAGGGTTGGAAACCTTATCAAAACACATAATAAGCATGCCAATACAGTTTCAAAGACCTAGGGCAGCTTGCCTGCCCTAGGTCTGGGTATTAGCTAGTCCCACTTAGGGTAAGGGCACCTTACCCTAAGTGGGACACAAAACTATTTTGTTATAGCTATTCTGGTGTAGTTGGTTAATACTCACTACTAAAATCCTTGCTGTTATGGTGAGGTCACTAGTTCAATCCTCACTTTTGGCAGTTTTCTACCATTATTTTGCTTGGAATTTTCCTTTGATTATATAATACCGATCCTTCCCCTAGATTATCGCAATAGACCCTTGGGCAGTCCCCGCAAATTATCGCGAAATCCTAACTTAATGAGCTGCCCCTCGACCGGAAAGGCAAGGCTCCCGCAGTTAGCGCGCCAGGCATTGCGCAGTTCCTCGACCTGCAGGTGTACGAATCGGACCGCGAGGACGCGCCAGACAACGAGTCTGACATGAGTGACTCAGATGTCGGTGAGTATTTAGCGACACATCCGCGACAGCGCCTGTTGATTCCAATTCTTCACAATGTAGCAGATTTCATCGATGATCAGCCGTTGGAGGAGGGCAGCGTTCACCTACCGCACGTCGTGCAGCTCGATGATGGGGAGGGCGACCGGAGGCTCGCGCTGTATTTCGAGGATGCGGCTGCAGGGCATTATGGCGAGGGCGATGACGATTCTGGTCGTGAGGACTACCTCTCCGATGACGAGGAGCAGGCGTCCCTTCCAAAATCCGATCCCCAGCTGCTGAGCGCTGTGTCTGAGGCGGTCCGCCAGGTGTTCCCTGTCCCACCTCCCACCACTGCACCCCGAGGTTTTTTGCCCATCGGCACTTGGCTTTGTCTGCGCAACAAATATAAGTCGAAGTACCGATCTCTCCTCGCGATAACGGTTTGTTTCACGCAGTGTGTCATACGACGCTGCCCGGTGGACCCGAACCAAGACACCTGCCGGATCGTCGATGATGTTGACCCACCCCTCCTCACAATACACTATTCTCGGCGCGTTTACCCCACCGTCAAGGAGCTCCTCCCCTTCCAGTGCAGTGCGCTCAAAGAACTCGAAGGTCTCATTGACTTTCCTATCCCCAACGGCACCTGGATTCGGCTCAAAGGCCGAAAACGCAAAGGGCAGCTGGCATTGGTCCTTTCGCCCACCAAATGTCTGGTGGCGCGCCCGCGATACGAAGAGGAGATGTGTCTACGCCCGACTGACGACCCTTGCGAGGTTGTCGAAGTTACGCCGCATCTTCTAAAAAAGAATTACACCGCCGTCATTCCAACCACTGATGAATTAATTCCTTTTGAATCGTCTCGCGTTCCTCAGCTGCACGGGCTTCAGTGTCAATTTCCCACCACTGCACCAACCCTCGGCGATCACGTCGTCCTTGTCAACCTCCCAGAAAGCTTCCACGGGAAAAGCAACCGCCACAACTTTAGTAACGGAGATGATGCTTGGATCCTGGCCATCATCGACGATTACAAGTTGAAGTCATTGACTCAAGATTACACCGTCAGCGAAGACCAAGCCGCCACCACCACCACCCTCCTCAGGCTCATCCCAATGAACCCGGAACTCTCGGTCGACCCAAGGCTATCTCAACCCGCTCGCTACGAACATCGCGACTCTCGGTTGGTGCTCCCAAAGTGCGTGGTGCGCCATGCTGTCAGCCCTGCACCTTCTTTCTGTGTCCTCGACCGGGTGAAATACCGAATGACCAACGGCAATTACATTGGATGGGTTACCGCGGTGAATTGGCCGTGGGTTACCATCCGGGGTGTCGACAAGAAAACCAACAAAGGAATTACATACGACGCCGAGGCCTGGCAGGTGTGGAGATGGTTTAGCCCAGGAGACGCAGTGACTGTCACTGCTGGCGAGCACAAATCTCGTCAAGGTATTGTCGTTTGTGTTGTGGCGGCTGGTTTTCTCGAGATCTTCGATGTATGTTTTCCTTTTCCCAAACGCCTTCGCAAGTTCTTACCGATCCTTCTTAGGCCGAGGCTGTTTCATCTGGTGTAGATGCTGAGGAGCTGCCGCGGCTGCCCATCGTAAGTTTATTTTCTCATGTGCATAGTGCGCGTTAACTAACTGTAACAGATTCGAGTCCGGCCAGCGCATGTCGACTTCCACATTGAACTGGCGCCTGATGCGGGCGACTATAGCCGACGCGTGGCAGTTCTTCACCCAAACATGCCAGCACCACCGCCACCTCAAAGTCGACAGGCAATCAAGCTCGCTACGGCTGCCGATGAAGCCGCAGACCTGGCTGAGCAGAAGGCCCGCGCAGCAGCATTCGAAGCTGTCTCTCCAGCGGACTTTGCGGCTGTCCTAAATGCTCAGGCAGTGCTGAATCAAAAACGACAGTCACTGAAAAACGTGGGGAAAAGGTTCGAGAATATTCCCGTAAGAGTGGTGGGACACAGTGCGCACAAGGGCAAAAGAGGAAGGGTGGTGGGCGATTTTGACAGTGCTGAACGCTCTGACGCCTTAAAGGCCCAAGCCTTGGAGCTCCGCAAGCACATTCATGGCGATACGCGGGGCATCATGGTCAGCTTCAAGGAAACGATAGGCAACAGGCTAGTGACTGTCCCCATCGAGCAGCTCGCCCACGACGCATGCGCCATTATATTATTGACCATCTTCATATTTTTGACATTTTGAACTATCTACAGCATGCGTTTGCCTTTGGCGCAAGCCATATATCTACCGAACAAGGTTCTGTTCGCCGAAGCGACGAGAGGCGCGCCTCCACCCCAGCAGCAAACCCGGCCTCCCACCCCGCCCCCATCCGAAGCAGAAAACATCCCATCGTGGGGAATAGACCGTAAGTCTATCGTTAAAGGCGGCCGAGCAATGATCGAATATTTTCACAGAAGAGTTTGAGAGTGCACGCCTTCCGGGCGAAGACACGGGAGAATGGCTATGCTCGGACGCCGTCGTGAACAAACGCATCGATGTCTTGATCCAGGGCATCAAGAGCTTCGGTGGTTCCAACAAGATGAAAGCCACGCCCAAGCTCATGACCCTTGAGGGAAACATCGGCATAGTGATGTCCAATGCAAAACGCCGGGCTGTGTCGCTGAAGTTGAAGAAGATCGATGTCTTTCGCATTGGCCCGCCTGCTGGGAAGCAACAGCTGATGGAGCCTGTTCCCGGCCCCTGCCTGAGGCCAACGACGACGGTACTTCAATAACAACGACACAAGGACGTGTTGTTGTATTGGGCCCAGACGTTCAAGGCAATGCGAGTGCTGTTGGTCAGTACGGCGAGACTCAGCCGCTGATCCCCCACGACCACGGACAATATGTGGTCGCCGTCAGATTCCCCGGCGCTGGCCATTGTTTTTACCACGTCCTTCATCTGTGCCGTTCACTCAACGAGTTGGCGTACTGTGGCGATGGCACGTTTCCAGTCACTGTATTTTAATATTGTATAAGATCTGCATTAGATATGCCTGTAAATACTGTACAAACTGGCGAACTAGCGCGTAATTTGTTAATGACAGCGTTCATTTGTTGAAAAATCAATATTTACTGGTGTGAAATTCCTTACTGGCCCCACCGACACCTGAAAATATACCGAGAACGATGTGCCGGCGTGCCAGACGCGTTCGAGGCGCATTGTACACTAGTCACGTGGTCGTATGGCGCCGGCGCGGTTCAGCCGGTGCTGGTCACATCAAGTGGCGCTGCATCAATCACCGGCGCCTATTTCTCTCTTGCTCCTGACTTCCATCACCACTTACAGACACGTCGTGTGTACTGTAGAGTAGCATCTCCGTTGTAATTGTAGCTTACACGCGTACTATACTATCGCTTACACGTAGTTCTCCCAATTTTAATGTGGATTTTGTGCGAGTGAAATTTGAGTGACACTGACAAAGCTCTGTGGGTGGCACGCGCACGCTCTCTCCAATCAAGACCCCTCACTCATCCCAATCATAGCACCGACAATGCCAGCGGGTATCCGGCTCACCAAGAAAGAGAGGCGTTCTGCGCAGCAACCTCGGGACTACTGGACCCATCCAGGTCCCAGCGTTGCTCACCCGCGGGCAACGATTCCACCCCACATCAGCAGCTGCCCCAATATTATACTCCCCAATGGGCGCACCCTTGAACAGCCGCGCCTACCGCCATTGCTCCGGCACCCCGTGTTCACCACCCTTAACGCGGATGAACAAATCCCAGAGGACGACCGATACATGGTGGCACTGGAACATACTCCACCCCCGGATCCCACCCAGCATCAACGCAAACGGGCGGCTCAATGGCGGCATTGGCAGCTTGAAGTCATTCCCAACCTCATCCCCCACTTCGTGCGCATAATGCACGAAACCAAATCACTACGAGACTGCGGCGACCTTGCATTACCGACCGGAATTCCCGAGGGGTGCTCCTGCGTTGCTGCCAGAGTCCACAAGATCGCTATTGTGCGTTTCTGCGGTATGTTTTCAGTATACCTAGCTTCATCGCGCTAATATAAGTTGCTCTTCCAGCTGTGGAGGACGTGCAACTGCGTATATGTCCATGCTCGCCGGCCGCCGTGCAACTCATGAAGTGCGGTGCCTTCCCCTGCGCACCGATGCAACCGTCGCTGGCTGTCGACATGCGCGTCCTGGAATTCTGCAAGAACCTCTTCCTCCACATCGCGCCCAACAACACTGCGTTCGCCACGACGCTCGAGCGATGTTTAAGTAACATGGGATTCCAACTGCAGCACCAGGTACGTCTCATACCACTACGCCTACGATTTCTTCTCACCGCTTTGAGCAGAACTCTTTGCGCAGGCGGTTTGGCAATTGCGTTATGTGGTATATCCACCTGCGCAATGAGACGAAAGACCATTACCGCAAGCTGCTTGAAACTGAGCGTATACGATTCCTGGGCGCGCCGGGCGCCCTGCAGGAGTCAAATCACCAGCAGACGGAAACCTCGCCTGGCCCCCGGGACTCATCACTGCCTGACGCCTCGCCCGCGCGGCCTACATCTCCCACGCCCAGTTCCCCTACCCCAGCAGCTCGCGGACGCGCAGCCGAACGCAGATGGGGCCCTCGCTCTCCCTCATCATCACCTGCTCCCCAGCCACGGAAGCGTGGGCGGGAGGCGACTCCCGAGGTGCAGCCGCCGTTCCCTGATCCCCTGCCTCGCACACGCCCCAGCGAGTATCTGCGACGTCGGTGCCCAGCATGCTTTGGCACCTTGAAGCGCGATAATTCCATGAGGTTTGCCAATTTATGCGTCCTGTATGCGGCAAACTGACACCGAGTTCCAGCGTCAATTTCATTCCTTGCATTGACGCCTGCTTTACGCAAAAGAGGCAGAGTGCGAAAACTGGCCGCGATCCTCCTCGGAGCCACCCAAACACCCATTTCGTTCCTGAAGACAGTGCCACCCAAACGGAAGCCTACGTGGACGGTGTTCGGGAGACGGAGGACAGAGGGAGGAAGCGCCACAAAGCGATGCGGGATGCGCTGGAGGAGGACGGTTATGAACACCCCTTGCTCCGTCTGCTGCGTTCCGTTCTGGATGGATGCGAGGCATCCTTCAAGGCCGCAGATGAAAAACGCGAGAAGGCGAGCACCCGGTTCTTTGAGGACACGGCGATCATGGGACTGCTCTGTCGCCATGATCGAGTCCTCTGGCTCATTAACATGCATTCCGCGGGCGAGAAACAGTTCTATGTCATCGCGCTGTTGGAGACGCTGTTCCAGGAGCTTCCGTTGAACATCAGGGTCGGCCTTCTGTACGACGTTGCATGCACGTTTGAAAGGAGTTGTCGGAAATGGGGGTTCCTCTCCCGTTATATGGACCGTCTAATCTTTGCGGTGTCCGTCTTCCATGCTTTCGGCCATGAGTGGCCGTGTCAACTTCTCTACCATCCCCGCAAACGCGCCGGTTTTGGTTTCTCGGACGGTGAGGGCTGTGAGCGCTTCTGGCACTCAATCAGCCACTTGATTGCCAACTTGCGGATATCTGGTGTAAGTACACGACGTTTAATTCAAGGGCACTGAGTCTAATATATTTCCTAGTACCACAACAGACTCTACACGCTAGACATGCAAATCGAGCATGCGGATGAAAGCAGCCTCTACTGACTCGGGGAGTGGATACGGCGGCGTCATTACCATAGCACGAATAAACGAGCTGAAGCGCGGGCTGTATTGGTGGAATGTGGACAACCGATGGCGCTGCTGCGCGCCCAGTGGGCGCTGCAGGTCAAGACACAGACAAAGCCACTCCCCCGTATGTGCTGAACTCAGCGCCGTCCATGTAAGAAACTGACAGGCGCTGTGTGTAGGGCGTTCAAAGAACAAGGGCCAGCAGGCAGTCAACGCCGTGATACTGATGCGTGGGGCGCTGAAAGCTCGGGAGACGCAGGTCGAAAACCTACGACAGGCATTCCTCAACACGGTCATGGACGAAGATGCCAGCGCGCCACTGCACCAGGTGGCGTTCGACTCCGCCGACGAAGCCTTAAAGACGGCTCAAACAAAGCTAAGACAGAAAGAAAGCGCTTTGGGAGTAACGGAGCGCCAGTCGTTGAGGGGCTTAGCGAATAGCAAGTACCTGCGTCTGCGAATGAACGCCCGGGCGTTGAAACATCGCCTACGTGATCGACTTCGCTCCAGGAAGTTCGAGCTCGACAAAGTGGAACGCTCTTTCCGACGGCTGGTTAACAGTATGGGTGGATCCGTCATCTTGCGTAAGGCGAAGGGAACTGACCATTCTTTTTGTAGATCAGAAACTCTATGCTCACACAGAATCTGCTGTCAAACGTCGCGAACCCACCATCAGTAAACTCAATAATGACTACAACAAGCTCTGCGCAAATGTCCAAGCTCATCAAAGAGAAGAAGGCGCCCAGGGGCGCGATCACCCCATTGCCTATCCCTGCGAAGGGCATATGGCAGCTGGATGTCGACGACGGAATCTGGCAAGACGTGGGGCTCGATGATGACGATGGCGATGGAGATGGTGAAGCCGTACCGCCCTGGTTAGGTGACGAGAAGGTGAGGTCGGGTATCAAAGCGATGCTCAAGCTGGATCGATGCGCGGAGGAGGATGTGCGCTTGAAAAAAGAGAGACGGGCATTACAGGAATGGTTTGCAGAGGAGTGGGCCATCGTAAATATGGTGTTACAGCGTGCAGGTACATTTATTCTGTTTTCTTTGAAGAAAAGGGCCCGGCTGACGACTCGAACTCCCGCAGAGCTCCAAGAGGACAAATATCAGCTGCAATTACTCCGCGACAATCTGGTTCGCTTGTGTGCGACGTGGCAAAAAAGCCTTCCTGACCTCGGGGTAGAAGATGCCGGATTGCCAGCGTGGGGTCCGTCGGCGGCGCAACTGGCGACGTGCGTAGTTGATGCGCATGCAGCCGCTCGAGGGGAGGACAGGCATTATGCGTCGGATGACGATGAAGAAGATGGCGGTGAGGATAGTGGGCGCGAAGATGAATATTTTGGGACTCTGGACGCGGTAGACACAGCGGACATCTATCGCAGTGCGCAGGAGCCTGAATTCTACATGTATTAACTGTACTACGCACTATTCATCTCATTATCTCATTCCTGCTAGGTTTAGCATAAACGCATCGCGTCGCGGCTTTGGCACGTGGTCGTGTGGCCGGCCCGGGCTTCTGCCGCCGCTGGTCACATCAAGTGGCACGGCATCAGTGACCGGCGCCTATTTCTCTCTTGCTTCCTGCGCTCATGTAGTTTACAGTGTACTTAGTCGTTACATTTTGTAGACTTGCGAGGAGGTGAAAAACAGGCCGAATTGAATGACAATGCAATCCGCCTCATGAAACCAATCATGAGCACGCCAATTAGCCGAGCCAGAAAAGCACGCAAAGCCACCTGCAGCCCAAATTCGGTGAGTACGATCGACGACAATGAAGTGGACACATTGAGCTTGTTCACAGTTGCCCAAACGAGAACAGTGTGCCACCCATCGTGCGTGCGGCACATACTTAAAAGCGGGGCGTCCTTTTCTCCGGGTAAGAACAAATTTTCATCCGTAATGGCGCCCACCCGCACTCAAAAGTGCCCTCTCCGTAGGCTCTCTTCTCCGGTCCTCCCCATCACGCTTCTTCCGTCTCTTTCGTTGCGAGAGCGCCTCCACGATGCTAATCCTAAACTTCGAGACTCCGCCCTCGCAAGTGAAGAAGTAGACCGTGCGAAAATGAACAAGGAAGTCTGCGAAAATGAACAAGGAAGTCTGCGAGACCCGCGCATTGGCCTGTGAGTCTACCGTCTCTGCTCCGAAGCTTTCTGGCTAATGGTTTCTCTACAGTAGCATCTCCTCAGAACACTGGGAAGGCCACCCACGCTCGATGGAGTAGTACGTCCCTTCCATCTTCTTTCTTTCCTTCGCAGTCGTCTCATAGTTGCTCGCATCAGAGGAGGATTATGAGGACCTCTACGGCAAGTTCATTCCAGATGACGATAATGAGGTGTGGCACGCTCGCAAAGACACGGCGTATGCCGCACTCGTCGTGCTTCGAGAGGGCGTTAGTACGTCTTCTGTTTATGTTGAGAACAATTCCTGGTAGCTGACACATTGCTTGTTCGCAGTCTATTCCTCGCATATCCACGATCGCGAGAAGCTGCTCGAGTATTTTGCGGCCGGTACGTGACTAGTATATATCGGTGTCCTGAGTTGAACCCCCACTGCCACAGAGGACGCGTTCCACACCGAGTTCGGGGCGGCTTTCGAGGTCGACGATGGCCATGATCACCCCTTGCAGCTCAAACGTCTCCTCATTCAACACCACACCGAGCTTATGCACCGCGCTGGGGGGGATTATTGGGAGGCTTTCGAAATCGCCGCCGAGCCTTTCACTTATGTGGTGGTGAACCCGTTCCCTGGGGACGACGAGCGCCGTGTGGAGCTGGACGAGAAACGTGCGTCCGCTTTTCCCCTAAGCGCATTGATTCCGTTTCGCTGACGATATTCTAGTTCGGGCGATCTACGCCTGCTATCGTATCGACGGAAAACCTCCATGGTTCCCGACCGTAGGACGCCGGACGTTTGTCTTCGACCTCCCCAACACCTACGGCAAGCTGGATGAACGGTGTTTGGAGTACTGGTGCCACTGTACGTGTTTTGGCCTTGATTCCGCGCCTTCAGGTTATTGACGTCCGAGCGCAGGCCAAATTTGGAAGGAGGATATCGAGAGTTACATGCAGAAGGCGAGAGAGGACGCGGCGCTACCCAAGCCAGCGCCTCGGGTGATCCCCCCCAGCATCTTCTATGGCCTGGGGGCCCCTGGCCTTTATTAGTTGTTTTGCTTTCATTACGTGTATATGCCTGTACTTTCAATTGTATGACCGGATTCCTCTTGATGCCCCGTTTGTCTAAATATTCTTTTTTAACTCAAGCGCTGCCATTGTTCCCGTGTTCCCGTTCGGGTAATGGGTGGCCAGTGGCCAGCCATTGTTCCTTGGCCTGTGGGGGGTGTATAAAGGCAAGCATTTGTTTCATCATATCGCTACCCAGAACTGACTTAACGAACGCTCCACCACCAACGCTGCACCATCATCTAATTCAATATGCCTGCATCGAACACTATCTGCGCTGCACAAGGCGCTTACTTGCCGGTATGCTGTGCTTATTTTCTCTTGACATGTATTCATCTGCTGTGCTTATCTAGCGCGTCCCTACATCTTCCCTTTCGGATGGCGAGGGTTATGAAACCGCGTGGCTTTCAATGCGTTCACAGGTGCGTTGTATTTTATCGGTGCTTGAAATTTCGTCATTGTTTGTTCCTTTAATAGAAGCCTGCATCGAGCACTATCGGCGCTGCACAAGGCACTGACTGCATTCCTACATCTTCCCTTTCGGACGGCGAGGGGTATGAAAAAGGGTGGCTTTCAATGCATCCAAAGGTGGGTTGGTATTTTATTGTGCTTGTGATGTTTCCTTATTATTTCTTGTTTTAATATAAGGTTGAGTCGGACGCAATGCACTGTGTTACCTGCTAGTCAATAGGATTTTACTTTTCTTAGAGATGTTCTTAGTTGTATGACTTCAATGTTTTTTTTAAAAATCAACACGATTTCCTGTTTGGGACGATATGCGTTGTGTTTCCCGATTTGGACATTCGGCATCTCGGCATCCCCCTCAAGCAAGCGACAAGTCCGAATTTCGTAGGGACGAATCGATACAGCATAGAGTAATACAAATAATGATCCAATGACCTGTTGCAACTAATTCTTTAATTGCTGGACTAAGGAAACAATAATGTTCGAATTAAAATTGGGACATCCCACAGGTCCACTAAAAAAATAAGGTGGGACGTCCCACTAATACTAGCAGGGGAGGGAAGTCCCTCTGATCAACGACATCCTGCGTGGGACATCCCACAAGTGCGCCATGGATGGTGGGACATCCCTTGCGTGATGGCTGATCGGGTGGGATGTCCCATCTACAGGAAGCAAGATGGGATGTCCCAGGGAAATTTGAGTGGGATGTCCCACCCTGCAATGTACACGCAGGGACGTCCCACCCGATTGAAGTGGGATATCCCAGCTCCTGGGGACGTCCCTGGCATCAATGGGACGTCCCACGCGTACAAGGAGGGAGGTCCCACCCCATCTGGGACGTCCCCTTTGTTTACATGACCAACTGGGACGTCCCTGGCATCAATGGGACGTCCCACACGTACAAGGAGGGAGGTCCCACCCCATCTGGGATGTCCCTTTTGTTTACATGCCCCAGTTGGTCGCACAGAGACGTGAGTGTACAGCCAGCGAACGTGGGCCACCTTTTGCCCCTGCGGCTAACATTTGTTTCAGCCGACGGTATGCGCACCCACTGTTCGTCCCTGCAGTTAACATTTGTTTCAGCCGACGGTACGCGCACCCACCGTTCGTCCCTGCGGCTAACATTTGTTTCAGCCGACGGTACGCGCACCCACCGTTCGCCCCTGCCATCCAGTAGGAGGTGACAACCATGGCCAGCTATGAGCAGGACTGCTGGTGCACCGTGCAGCTGCAAAAAACATTTTTTTCAAATGGGAATGGGACATCCCATATGGCTACTTTTAAGGCCCAAACAGGCAATTTTTCCGTTCGGCCTGCGGCCGAGTGGGATGTCCCACACCTTCCCAAAAAGGCAATTTTTTGCGCGCCTGCGGCGCCCCCCCCCAGACAATGGGACATGCACTCAGAAAAATGACCTCTCAGGGTAGTTTAGTACTGATAAAAATCTACCCTAACTGGTGGGTCAGGGGGGTAGCCCGAAGTGCCATCTGAAACTAACAGATCTCCGAGATCCTGAGTTGGCTTTATCCTTCAAGTTGAATGTCAAGTTGAACTTTGGTCGACTAGAATGCCCATATATTCAAAGACCCCAGTCAGGCCTTCGAAAAGGTTTCTCAGTATAAGATTGAACACAAAATCCATACCCTAAATGAGAGGACAGGAGATGAAGGGGTGGAAAGAAGGAGAAAAAAAGAAACAGCAACGAGGAAAAGAAATCACCCGACCCCGAATCGAACGGGGGTCTTCTGCATAAATTTCAGCAACAGTACAAGAATAGCAGACGCACACCTTGTGCCATCAGGTGCCTGCTCTGCACCCCCAATCTCGGACTAACAGAGACACCTGTGGCCGATCCCGAGTTGCTCAGGTCAATTTGACCTTCAACAATAAAATAAAATGAAATCAACTCTGGCCACAAATCCACGACTCGCTGCGACCCTCTTAGCTCCTCTATTATTTAGCAGCTGTATGTTAAATTCCCAGCGAAAGCGAGTCGTCACTGAAAGCAGAAGAGAAACCGAGCGTGAAAAAGAAAGAAAAAAACGCGATCGCAGGACCATCACTCGACCCCGAATTGAACGAGGCCCTTCTGCATAACTATTCGTCCCAATTTAAGACTTGCAGACGCACACCACTTTGTGCCACCGAGTGCTTGCCTGATGCCCCGAGTCTCAGACTAACCATTACTCCCTAAGGAGTAAACCTCAAATTCTTCGGTTGAACTTCGACTGAACTAAAAATATTAATGCTCACACACTGTGAGCTTGTTCCGACTTGTAATTATAATTAGGGAGTCGCTGATGTTATAATCAGGGAGTCGCCGATGTTACGTCCTGAAAACCAAGCCCAAGAGAGAAAAGAAGAAAAAAATCCTGAGGCTAAATCATCCGACCCCGGGGCCCTTCTGCATAACGTTGACCATAACTCGTATATATGCTGCAGATGCACACCTTGTGCCATCAGGTACATGCTCTCCATCTCCAATCTCATACCAATAGGTGCACTTCTGAATTCAAATAACTCTCGAAGTACGATCAAAATGTCAAGCTGAACTCAAATCGAATGAACTGCCCGGGTCTGTTTAACCGTGCTCCAAAATAGTAAATACAGCAATTGAATCCCCGCTCGCACGCTCTAGGGTCTGAAAGCAAGCCAAGAGACCTAGGGAAAAAGTTAAGAAAAAGCCAAGAAACCCAATGAACACCCGACCCCGGATCGAACGGGGGTCGTCTGCGTAACTAGTGAGCAATAATATACTAATAGCAGACGCACACCTCGTACCATCAGGCACATGCTCTGCATCCCTAATCTCAGACTAAGACACACACTGCGAGATCTCAAGTTGACTTCATCAATGTTCAGTCAAACTGAAAAACAAAAACCGCTCTCACACTGTTGAAGCGTTCTTAATCGTTGCGAGCTGTAGTAAATACTGAAGCAAGCATTTTGCGTCCTGAAAATCAAGTCTACAGAGATATTCGAAGGGTAGCAGACGCACACCATGTGCCATCGGGTGTTTGCCTGGCATTCCGAATCTAAAACTAAGACACACTTTCCGAGATCCCGATCTGGCTTCAAAGTTGTGAGGAATCAAATCAGCTGCACCCACAAATTAACACTGGGTAGCCTCTTCGCTCGGCCGAAATCTATCAGACTCCTTGGATTTGAATCCGGCAAAAATAAATCTCGACTGAAAAACGAAAGAGAAACCGAGGAAGGGACCGACTCGCGCGTATACTCGACCACCCACCCGACTCGCCGGCCTCCGTGTCGAGGGCGTTACCCACATCGGCGTCGGCGTCCCCACCCGCACCAGGAGCGGCGAGAGCAGCAGCGCTCATGCCCAACAACGCCCCAAACGGGACGCGGACGCCGCTGGGCTGGACGAGCGGGAGGCGTGCCGCGCGCGCGAGGGCGGCGCGCATGGGGAGCGCGAGCGGGGGGAGGGGCTGGGGCTTGGCGGTGCTAGTCTTCGCCGTGGCAATCTTGGGCGCGGCAGAGGACAGAGGCGGGGACGTCACGTCCGTCTCCCGACGCGCGCGAAGAGGCGCTCGACGCCGAGCTACACCCTTCCATTACGGGCGGGCCGTCCACGTCCACGGCGAGCTCGAGGGAGCGCAGCGCCACGGGCCGCCCGGCGGCAACGACAGCGCCGCGAGGCCGGGCGGGAGGAGCGCAGGCGGGAACGCGGCGGGCGCGGGCGCGGAGACCGTGTTTCCTCACGCGCTCACGGGTGGGCGACGGCGGGGGGTGGGCGTTGCGGGAGGAGGAGGCGCGCGAGGCGCGTGCGCGTCGGCGTGGGCGGCGGTGTCGCGGGGACTGCGCGCGGCGGCGGATGCAGTGCGGGTGTGCGCTCGACGTCGGAGACGGGGCGGGCGAGTACGCGGGAGGCGTGGGGTCGAGCGGCGGGGCGGCGTAGAGCGCAAACGAGCGGCGCGGCGGCAGCGCCGCGATGCGCTCGCCGTCGTCGTCCGCGACGGCGGCGAGGAGGGCGGCGTCGTCGGGGTCGACGGCGGGGGCGGGCTTGCGGCGGACGCGGGCTGTGGACGCCATGAGCGCTGGAGGCAAGCAGCGAGGCAAAGGGGCGTCAAGTGGATTCCAAGTTCGGTTTGACTTGGTGCTGCAACGCGGTTTAAGGACCAGGCCACACGTGTCAGCCGCCCTCCTTCCTTTACCCATACAAATCCCGCAGATTCCCTTGCTCTTTTCTGAGTCACTGCCGCTGCGTTGAGCAATAGTGTCGCGGAAGGGAGAGGTTTTGCATCGGCGACTAGACTGGTCCCCGCCCTCTAGTTCTTCTTCACCACAACGCCCATCGTCCTCCAACCCCCACTGGCCTCATCGGACGCCCCTGGATTCGCTAGTCTCATCATCTATCTGCCAGCGTCGCCGCCGCTCGCTGCCTTGCTCGCTCTCCCGAGAGAAATCCCGCATCCGGTCCTGCCCCCGGTGCCACTAATGAAGCATATAACCACCTTTGCTTATTCCGCTGTGGTCCACTAGCCTGTGGATATCGCCCGAGCCGCTGGCGTCGCTGGTCGGCTGCCTGATAACCATATCTACCTTTTGCCTCTGTTCTGATTCTTCCCTTGACTTTGCCCACATTAATTCAAGTACCTCCAGGTTATATCCCCCCGACTGAGCCTTCTTCTTGATCTCGCAACTCACATGCCCGACTCGTTGAGCTGATATGAATCCAACTCATTCCCTCGGTATGGTCCCGGCGTCGTTTATAACGAGCCCACCCAGTTACTGAACTAATGGCGACTCTACCCGCGAGCATCTTAATTCCTCTCGTATCTGGTAATTCAGCTCTCAAGTCAGACGTGTCTGACCCTCCAATTAATTATCGCTCTGTTGCTACTTCTACTGCACCTCCGTCCAGCCATCTCCGTCAGGCAAAATGCGCCGCATTGCTCGGCTTCATATGCCCAGGTCATCTTAGATCCTTGATTATCAATATTAATATCAATTATTCATCCTACGACTGCGCAACTCCTACCCCACTTATATACACCCCCGTTAATGCACCGCCGATGGCCACCTACGCTTCCTAACCTACCGATAAAATCAAATTTTACAGTAAATAAGAGACGAACAAAAAACTCAATATGTGTCAACATATCACCCGACCCCGAATCGAACGGGGAACTTCTGCATAAGTACTCCGTCATTTGTGCTACATCCTGCAGACGCACACCTTATGCCATCAGGTGCTTGCTCTGCATCCCCAATCTCATACCAAGACAACCATTCCGAGATCTTGAAGTTGGAAAAAATTCAAATCCACGACTCGCTTCTAGGCTCTTAGCTCCTCCATTATTTAGAATTGGATTTAAATCGCCAGCGAAGATGAATTCCAAGTGAAAGCAAAAGAGAAACCGAGGAAGGAAACTTTAAAAAAAGGTGCGGCAATTGACACGGATCACCCGACCCCGAATCGAACGGGGAACTTCTGCGTAGACTGCAGACACATTTACTCAAGAGTAGCAGACGCACACCTTGTGCTATCGGGTGCTTGGTCTGCACTCCCAATCTCAGACTAAGAGACACACTTCTGAAGTCCCGAGTTGAAGCTTACTTGATGAACTTGATAATAAAATCAAGTAAACTTCCAGGTCTATAGTATACGTGATCTGAACGACTATCTTCAGATATCACGCAAGATATACTAGAGAGGCTGAAGCGAGCCTACTTCCAGGCAGTTCCAGCAGCCTCTTATGTCCGAAATTTATCAGAATCGTTGGGCTTGAATTCCCAGCGTGAGTGAGCGAGCCTTCAACGAAACCAAAAGAGAGTGAGGGAAACTAAAAAAAAAAAAAAAACACTGGAAAGGGAATCACCCGACCCGGAATCGAACAGGGACCTTCTGCCTAGCCTGCGGAAACCCAAATTCTGCAGATACACACCTTGTGCCATCGGGTGCTTGCCCTGCAGTCCCAGTCTTAAACTAAACTGTGCACTTCTGAGTAAATCTTGAAGCACGATCAGATTTAAAGTTGAATTTGGTTGAACTAAATTAAAAATGCTCACACTGTTCGAGTCTTGACCTCGTTCCTCGCCGATTTTGCGTCCTGAAAACCAAGTCCAAGAGAATGGAAAGGTGAACACGAAAAAAAGCAAAATTACGAATATATCACCCGACCCCGAATCGAACGGGACCCTTCTGCGTAAATTGTTTAGCATCTCTTAACATCATGCAGATGCACACTTTTTGCTATCGGGTGCTTTCTATATACCTCAATCTCGGACTAACAGAGACATCTGTGGCTACTCCCGAGTTGCTCACGTCAATTTGACCTTGAACTTGATAATAAAATAAGTAAACTTCCAGTAGGCTCTTATGTCGTCCCAAATATACTAGAATCATCGAATTGAATTCCCAGCGAGAGGTGAGGTGAACTGGTGAAAGCAAAAGAAAAGTCGAGGGAGAGCGAGAGCGAAAAGGAAAAAGGACGTCTTCAAGATCACCCGAGTCGAACGGCCCTTCTGCAGAAATCCAAGGTTTCTCAATTCGAAAGGCATGCAGACGCACACCTTGTGCCATCAGGTGCATGCTCTGCACTCCCAATCTCAGACTACCTGGTGCACTTCTGAATGAAACTCGAAGCACGATTAGATTTCAAGTTGAACTCAATCTGCGAGTGAATTGCCCACACATCGAAGGGACAGTTTAACCCGTTCGAGCTGTATACTGGAATTGAATCTGACTTCTCGCCCCTTGAAAACAAAGCCCAAGAGACGAACGGAAAAGAAGGGGAAAATAATCCCGAAGCTAAATTACCCAACCCCGAATCGAACGAGAATCTTCTGCCTAGCTTTATAGTTCATCTATAACTCGCAGATGCAAACCTTGTGCCATCAGGTACATGCTCTGTGGCCCCAATCTCGGACTACCTGGTGCACTTCTGAGTACTCAAGTTGGCTTCATCAAAGTCAAGTTGAACTTCGATTGAACTGAAAATGCCCACACATTGTTAAGGCATTCTTGACCTCGTTCCGAGTAAGGGAGTCGCCGATTTTGCGTCCTGAAAACCAAGCCCAAGAGACGAATGGAAAGGTGAACACGAAAAAAAAGGAACATTACGAACATATCACCCGACCCCGAATCAAACAGGGCCCTTCTGCTAAATGCTTCGAAGCTGCTTCAAGCGTAGCAGACGCACACCTTGTGCCATCAGGTGCCTGCTCTGCATCCCCAATCTCGGACTAACAGAGACACCTGTGGCTGATTCCCAGTTGCACAGGTCAATTTGACCTTCAAGAATAAAATAAAATGAAATCAACTCTGGCCACAAATCCACGACTCGCTGCGACGCTCTTAGCTCCTCTATTATTTAGCAGCTGTATTTTTAAATTCCCAGCGAAAGCGAGTCGTCACTGAAAGCAGAAGAGAAACCGAGCGTGAAAAAGAAAAGAAAAAAACGCGATCGCAGGACCATCACTCGACCCCGAATCGAACGCGGCCCTTCTGCATAACTATTCGTCCCAATTTAAGACTTGCAGACGCACACCACTTTGTGCCACCGAGTGCTTGCCTGATGCCCCGAGTCTCAGACTAACCATTACTCCCTAAGGAGTAAACCTCAAATTCTTCGGTTGAACTTCGACTGAACTAAAAATATTAATGCTCACACACTGTG
Source organism: Mycena latifolia (assembly GCA_029289555.1). Classification (NCBI taxonomy): domain Eukaryota; kingdom Fungi; phylum Basidiomycota; class Agaricomycetes; order Agaricales; family Mycenaceae; genus Mycena; species Mycena latifolia. The sequence goes on along the minus strand of JARJLE010000120.1, from coordinate 42,871 downwards.
AGCTTGTTCCGACTTGTAGTGATAATTAGGGAGTCGCCGATGTTACGTCCTGAAAACCAAGCCCAAGAGAGAAAAGAAGAAAAAAATCCTGAGGCTAAATCACCCGACCCCGGGGCCCTTCTGCATAACGTTGACCATAACTCGTATATATGCTGCAGATGCACACCTTGTGCCATCAGGTACATGCTCTCCATCTCCAATCTCAGACTAATAGGTGCACTTCTGAATTCGAATAACTCTCGAAGCACGATCAAAATGTCATGCTGAACTCAATCGAGTGAACTGCCCGGGTCTGTTTAACCGTGCTTCAAAATAGTAAATACAACAATTGAATCACCGCTCGCACGCTCTACGGCCCGAATACAAGCCAAGAGACTTAGGAAAAAAGTTAAGAAAAAGAACAACAAAACCATAACCGAATCGAACAGGACCCTTCTGCCTAACTTTGAATCAAATTTTCGAAAGAGTAGCAGGTGCACATATAAACTCATTTTTCATCAAATATTCGAGTTTCATACCAGATGAGGTTCCAGATTGTACATCCTGGCATACATTTACAGCGTGTCGGAACATTTGTGTAAGCTTGAAGCATCAGCCCGAACATTCCCGAACATCATCAGCCAAGTTGGAAGTTGAACTTCACACTGAAGTTCAGGACAGCTGAACCTGAGCTTTGATCTGTGTTACTTTTAGTTCGGAACTTGTTTGCCTGTAGTTTTTTAGTAATGCTGGTGGTTTTCAACAGATCACCCGTGGTTTGGGCATAACTGGTTGATGGTCTACAAAATCCACCTGTGGTCTGGGAGCTTTTCGCATTGTTTATATATTATATTTCCCCAGAGAGCTATATTTGGCAAGATTCACTCCTCAAAGCCATATCTTTGCGAGCCACCTGCACGTACTACAAATCAGACATGCCAAAGGCAGGCATTCACATGTTTCAATACAGGGTGTTGGGGGCATCAATATGTCCCATCTTTCATCCTGAATTGAACACCTTGCACGGCTTTTTAAATGATGTAGAGCTTAGATTTTCTGAGGCCTATCAAAGCCCATATCTTGGATTATCTGCACGTACAAATTAGAGATATGCCAAAAGCAGACCTGAGAAAAGGCCTAAAGGAATATGAGGGCATATATTAGTAATCCACAAGCGACCGAAAAGGAGAACTGCTTACAGCGACTGGTTGTAGATAGCGAGGAGGGTATGGACGAGGCAAAGGCACGAGCAGAGAGCAAAAAAGGAACAGAGGGGAGATCTGAGCAATGGGGGTCGTATATATATTATAGCACATAGGCTGGTTGTAAGCAACCAGTTTGCTGTCTCTCCGATGCTGTCGACCAATGGTGGACCCAAGCGAACCATGGGAAGAGTAAATGAATGGAAACCAAAGGTCGACCACTGGCCGACCACTGGGTAGTTTGGCCTGACCACTGGTCAACCAAAGGTCAACCACAAGCTTCTCTCAACCAACTGAGAGCTATTGACCGGCCAAAACCTGGGACAGAGGCAAGGTCGGTAAGTTCGGGCATAAAGTTCCGATACGAAGCACATGTTCATTATATAAGCTAACTTCTGACTACAACTTCCCACCAGAAGCTCGAATATTTGATGAAAAATAAGGTCATATGCACACCTTGTGCCACCGGGTGCATGCTCCACAGCCCCAATCTCGGACTACCTGGTACATTTCTGAAGAAATCTCGAAGCACGATCAAATTTGAAGTTGAACTTGGTTGAACTAAATAGAAAATGCTCACACTGTTCGAGCATTCTTAACCTCGTTCCGAACTGTCGTAAATACTGAAGCAAGTATTTTGCGTCCTGAAAATCGAGCCCAAGAGACGAACGGAAAGGAATGAAAAATAGTCTTAAGGCCAAATCACCCGACCCCGAATCGAACAGGGCCCTTCTGCTAAATGCTTCACAGGAGCTACTTCAAACATAGCAGACGCACACCTTGCGCCATCGGGTGTATATTCTATGTCCCCAATCTTGACCTACCTGGTGCACTTCTGGAGCAAACCTCGAACTACGATCAAATTTCAAGTTGCACTCAATTATAGTGAATTGCGCGGGCCTGTTTAACCGTGCTCCAAAGTAATAAGAATTAAGTCAGTGCTCTCACGCCCTCGATTCTGAGAGTAAGCCAAGAAAAGGGAGAAAACAGAGGGAGGGGAAGAAAAAAGGTGCGCGAAGAGTACACTACCCGACCTCGAATCGAACGAGGACCCTCTGCATAAACTGTTCACAGGAATGTATATCCTGCAGAAGTGGCGCAGGAAGACGACGAGCGTGCGGCGGCGCTTGGTGCTCGCTATGATACTTGCTCCCGACTCGCGCGTATGCGTGGCCGCGCCGCCCGTCTCGGTATCGAGGGCGTTACCAGCATCGACATTGGAGTCGAGCTCGCCACCCGTTATAGAAGCAAGAGACGTAGCATTCATGCCCAACAACGCCCCAAACGGGATGTGCATGCTGCTGGGCTGGACGAGCGGGAGGCGCGCGTGTGTGGATCTCGAGCGGGCCGCCCCGGCGGGAGAGCCAAAGCAGCGAGGCCCGGCGGGAGGAGCGCGGGGGGGGGGGGAGGGGGGGACGCCGCGGGCGCGGGCGCGGAGATGGTGTGCTTCCTCACGCGGTCGCGGGTGGGCGAGGGCGGTGGGCGGTGGGCGGGATGGTGCGGGAGGAGGAGGCGTGCGAGGCGCGTGCGCGTCGGCGTCGGTGGCGCGCTGGGCGGGTGAGGGCGGGGCGGAGGACTGCGTGCGGCTGTGCGGACGACGTCGGGGACGGAGCGGCCGAGTGCGCGGTGGGGGCGGGGTCCAGCGGCGGGGCGGCGTAGAGCGCAAACGAATGGCGCGGCGGCAGCACCGAGATGCGCTCGCCGTCGTCGTCTGCAATGGCAGCGAGGAGGGCGGCATCGTCGGGGTCGACGGCAGGGGCGGGCTTACGGCGGACGCGGGCTGTGGACGCCATGAGCGCAGGAGGCAAGCGGCCAGGCAAAGGGGTCTCAAGCGGATTCAAGTTTAGCTTGACTTGCTGCTGCAACACGGTTTAAGGACCACGCTACACGTGTAACCCGCCTGCTCTTCGCTTTAGGCATTCCCTTGCAATGCATTTATCTTGGGTCTTTGTTGGTTTGCTGCTGGGTATGCATCTGCGCGCCGAGCAAGCAATATGAAGGGAGAAATTTTGTATTGGCGACTAGACTAGTTCCCGCGCATCGTCCTTTCTTTACCACAACGCCCATCATGCTGTAACCGCTCTGGCCTCGTCGGGTGTCTGGATTTCTCATCAACCATCCGCCAACGTCGCCCCTTCTCGCAAGGGGTACCCGCCGGAAGATGCCGAGACACCGGGTCATAGGGTAGGGTGGGTCGGCGACCTCTTAATTCACTTTTTGGAATTTGTGTAGAACCTTCTGAAAATGTGTTTAGAAGGGTCAGAAAAAAATTGACTTTTTCACTGCCCAGCTGAGTGTCTAGAACAAGGTCTGGAATGGCGGAACGGCTTGCGCGTGGTTCGTCTGGCCACCATTGGCGCAGATCGCTCATGAATGAGTGCTTAATTGCGACTCAAAATTCGGATTTTCAACAATCTGCCTGGGAAAATTACCCGATTTGGGGCTTACATAACTCGGCTAATAGGGTAGGGAGGGTCCAGCGACCCTTAAGTCACTTTTAGGAGTGGGTGTAGGAGATTTTTTTTGTGGGTACCCCTTGCCTTCTCGCTGCCTTGCTCGCTGTTCGCTGGTTGCTCTCCCGAGGGAAATCCCGCATCCGGCCCTGACCCCGGCGCCGACGCCACTAATGAACCATCTAACCCTTCTTCGCTAAAGCTTTATTCATGGCGCCAGCTGGTGTGATTTGCATCCCTCAATACCACATATACCATCGATCTCTCCGCTTCCTCCCGTGTCCCTGCGCTCGTTAATTCGAGTCCTTCACACGTAAGTCTCGGACTTGTCTTGGAAAATTTCCTGCGCTCGGATGTTAACATCCTGGAGCTCGATCCACTGGCGGCTTCCCCTCTGCCATGTCTCCGCCATCGTTAATTGACGTCTCTGGAGGCTAGATGCGCTGACTCACACTGCTTCGTACATCTATCAGCTTGTATCCGATGGCCCTACGACTCGGAGGCAACTTCAGGACGCCGCATTGCTCGACCTCATGCCCAGGTCACCTTAGATCACCTTGGATCATTAATTATCGAAACTACATACGCCTGCGCAACTCACCACGTACCCCCTCCCTCCCTACCCACGTACACCCCCGCTAAAGTGTACGCTTCCCGCATATAAAACGAAATTTGAGTCAGAGAGGACGAAAGAAGAAAAAGAACAGCGGAAAATCCGAATCACCCGACCCCGAATCGAACGGGGCTCTTCTGCTAAACTGAACGGCATACTCACGAAAGAGTAGCGGACGCACACCTTGTGCCATCAGGTGCTCCCTCCGCACTCCCTATGAGGTGATACCAGAAAAGTCTAGGAAAAATCCAAGACGATTAAAGAGAATCATCACCCGACCCCGAATCGAACGGGGGACTTCTGCATAGTTTCCCACTAACAGCACAAGAATAGCAGACGCACACCTCGTGCCACCGGGTGCTTGCTCTACACTCCCAATATTAGATTAACAGAGACACTAGTGGCCGATCCCGAGTTGCTCACGTCAATTTGACCTTCAACAATAAAATCAAATCAACTCGGGCACAAATCCATTGACAGTTGTAGCCTCCTAGCTCATACCTATTATATTAGATTCATTGGATTTGAACCCCGGCGAGAGTGATTCTCCACACAAAACAAAAGAGAAACCGAGGAAGGGAAACTGAAAAAAAAAAGAATCTACAGCCAACTGTATCACCCGACCCCGAATCGAACGGGGAACTTCTGCATAAGTTTCGGCAACAGTACAAGAATAGCAGACGCACACCTTGTGCCATCGGATGCGTGCTCTGCATCCCCAATCTCAGACTAACAGCCACACTTCTGGAATCCCGAGTTGAAGCTTACTTGATAATAAAATCAAGTAAACTTCCAGGCAGTTCCAGCAGCTTCTTATGTCCGAAATTTATCAGAATCGTTGGGCTTGAATTCCCAGCGCGAGTGAGCGAGCCTTCAACGAAACCAGAAGAGAGCGAGGGAAACCAAATTTTAAAAAACACGCTGGAAAGGGAATCACCCGACCCCGAATCGAACAGGGCTCTTCTGCTTAAGATGGTTTACGACCTTCTAAGAGTAGCAGACGCACACCTTGTGCCATCAGGTGCTTGCCCTGCACCCCCAATTTCAGACTAAGAGACACCCTTCCCACATCCAACGTTGGCCTCATCGATATCAAGTTGAACTTGGGTTAAACTAAAATTCAAAGACCCCAGTCAGGCCTTCGGGGAATTTCCCTATTATGCAGGTAGCATACCCCAAATGAGAGAACACGAGATGAAGGGAAGAAAAAAGACATAACGAGAAAGTGCACCACCCGACCCCGAATCGAACGGAGCTCTTCTGCTAAAGTGAGTTCAGTCATTCTCCACAAGTAGCAGATGCACACCTTGTGCCAGCAGGTGTTTGCTCTGCATCCCGAATCTTGAACTAACTGGTTCACTCCTGAGTAAATCTCGAACCATGCTCAAATTTCAAGTTGAGCTCAATCTGCGAGTGAATTGCCCACACATCGAAGGGACGGTTTAACCTCCTTCCTAGTAAATACTAAAATTCAACCACTGGTTTCTCGCCCCTTAAAAACAAAGCCCAAGAGACGAACGGAAAAGAAGAAAAACAATCCCGAAGCTAAATTGCCCAACCCCGAATCGAACGAGAATCTTCTGCCTAGCCTTATACTGTAGTTCATTTGCAACTCGCAGATGCACACCTTGCGCCATCAGGTACATGCGCTGTGGCCCCAATCTCGGACTACCTGGTGCACTTCTGAGCACTCAAGTTGGCTTCATCAAAGTCAAGTTGAACTTCGATTAAACTGAAAATGCCCACACATTGTTGAAGCATATTTGACCTCGTTCCGAGTAAGGGAGTCGCCGATTTGCGTCCTTAAAACCAAGCCCAAGAGACGAATGGAAAGGTGAACACGAAAAAAAAGGACATTACGAACATATCACCCGACCCCGAATCGAACGGGACCCTTCTGCATAAATTATTCACCAACTCTCAACATCCTGCAGATGCACACCTTGTGCTATCGGGTGCTTTCTATATACCTCAATCTCGGACTAACAGAGACATCTGTGGCTATTCCCGAGTTGCTCACATCAATTTGACCTTGAACTTGATAATAAAATAAGTAAACTTCCAGTAGGCTCTTATGTCGTCCCAAATATACTAGAATCATTGAATTGAATTCCCAGCGAGAGTGAGGTGAACTGGTTAAAGCAAAAGAAAAATCGAGGGAGAGTGAAAAAGAAAAAAGATGTCTTCAAGATCACCCGAATCGAACGGGCCTTCTGCAGAAATCCAAGGTTTCTCAATTCAAAAGGCATGCAGACACACACCTTGTGCCATCAGGTGCATTCTTTGTAAAGCAAATTATGAGCTACATGCACAGAACAATAGCCCGACCGAGTCGACTTAAATCTAAATTTCGGCATGGCGGCTTGATGGCGGCGGGGCCGAGGAAAATTCAAGTTGGAATGCACTCGTGAACTTGAAATGAAATGTCTTCCGAACCACGAATACGTCGAAGCCGCTGAGCACTAAGTCTTCTTAGACATGGGGCTCGGCATGTCACAGTGAGTTGTGGTTTAAATGGAAGCAAGAGTTGAACCGGAACCGGGCGTTGATCCGAACGCGGCATGGTACGCGGCATCTATCTCTTGACCGCAGACCACGGACTCCCAACCCACTTGCACATACAGTCTTCTCGAGTTTCGACTGCATTGAACTTGAAGCTTGAAGCTTTCAAGCTTGGCCCCGATCTCAACGTGCGTCGAACTTCCCAAGTTGCATTGGGCCCGCACCGAGGCCGTCGGGATCGCCGCGGCCTCTGCGCCTGCTTTGCTTGGCCACAACGGCACTCTATCTCGGAGAATGTCGCACAGATGAACCAGGAATACGAGTCCTCCGTGAACTTGACCGTGATTTCCTGGATCGGCACAACTTTAAGAGGAGGCTTGAACTCGGACGCGGACGCGCCTGTCTCTGATTTTAGACTTTGTGATCCTCCTTCTTTCCCTTAAGATCTGATTACTTAGCCTCATCCCAGGCCGTAGCTCGAGCTACGCGGCAATGAAACGCCAAACGCCCCAACAAATGCTCAAGTTAAGTTATTCATTGATTTGCTATTCTTCCTCGGTCGAGAGCTCCTGGCCGCACGGAGCACACATGCAGGATACGGCCTATCTGCGTCATCGAAAGACAGCGTCAATCATATAAAAATGGCTAATTCGACCGAATGTAGGCCGAAACAGTGCATCTCGACCGCATCTGCTTCTGCTCGAGCTTCCGCAGCTCAGGTGATTCAACTCGATGCCCCTAACCGATGGCCATGCTGTGGTTCTGCCCCCCAGATTCGTGGGCTCGTTGTGTATATTTGCCATAGCGGACGTCGTTAGTGCCCTAGATATGCCTCCCATATAGGTAAAAAAAATAGATGACCAGTACAACAAGTAAAATTTTGGGACACATTTTCAGAACAACTTGGCCTCGCCAATTCAACTTCAGAAGAACAATGTTGCGTAAGTATAACATTCGGGAGGGACGGATGTCATGGAGACGGCGGCGAATAAGTTATATATCCGTTTGTTGTGGAAATGACTCTATCGGCGCGGTTTGCAGTGGCCACATTATTTGTTTGGCGTCGAACCGTTTTTAAACCGTGGGAACTTCTGATTGATGCCGATCGCAGGTGTTCCTCTTGATATTGAGTCATCTTGCCAATTGTATTAAGCGTCCAACCCCAAAAAGGTCTGAATGGCCCTTGCCGGCTCTCTTGTTGCTGCGTGTAGAAGGTGTTGTTTTCTTGAAAAATAAGTTGATTCTACGCAACCAGTATTGTATTCCTACCCCGTGTGTTCCCGGACATATAAGTAGTCTGGTCCATGAGGAGCAATTCTTCACAAGAAATGGGGCTTGAAACACAAGCAGTCGAATCCACCTGGCAAAAGTATACGCTCAATCCTCGGCTCAAACGCGAAGACTTGATTGTTTAATGCGTTTCAGCCATCGCTTGCTTCGGTAAGTCTTGTTGTCAGAACCCGATTGTACACTGACCCATGACAAGTATAATATTAGAGCTGAAGTTTTCCCTCGAGGACGCTGCGGCTGCTCTCCGGGAAGACCTCAATCAGAATCCCACCCTCGCTTGCAACGAACTGAGCTCATGGCCATCAGTAATTTAATCGATACCAATAACATTTCGTGTTGTATTAATATATGCTCAGGCACCGACTCGGAGGAGTTATTGTCCGCGGATATCATACGTCGTTCGTGCTTCGCGAGCGGCTCATGCTTGCATATTGATTGACGAATGCTTACAGAAATTATAGAATCCAGGCCTAAAAAGAGTCAACGCTAAGGCTGACCTTCCGGTCAAGTTGAACCCGATGACGATATTAGTGGACTACGAAATCCCAGTCGAAAATTTTTCTGGAGGCCTGCTTGAAGCTATACGAAAAGTATGAGAGCGTGTGGTCGGTCAGACAGGCTTAGAGTGTACTCCTTGGAATGCTTGGACAGGAACGGCAATAATCCGAGCATCAGTCATTTTCAATGCTGGATGAGTGCCGACGGAGTTAACGAATGAATTATTCCACAGAGTAGATACCGCTTGTGCAATGGAACTCAAGATCCAGGGGGCTCATCAAGCTGTGGTTGACCCTGTACGCGGAGACTGAGATTCAACCTGTGCAGAATCTGTGGCGCTACTGCCGTCGGCGGTAGGCGATCTCATGAAGACTGCGCGCGCACGAGAGCAGCTGCCGTCTCGTCTTTCAAAATCTGTGCACATTCAAATTAACCAGGAGCTGCTCAACAGGGGGGATAAAAGAGGCGAATCGGGCTGATCTCTTTCCCGCATAAACACCGCTGGATCCCGAGGGGTGCACCGCACCTGACAGTTGGTTCGAAACCCTTTTGATTACGGGAACGGCACTTGATGAAGTCTGAGAATATATGGTGATTAAGCCGCGGACCAGTGAGTGAGGACTCACCTCCGCGGGGGACCAAATCGATATATGTCGGGGGCGGGAAATAGAGTCGGTGGGCGGGGAAGAAATAGACGTCGAGACGGGGGTAGAACTTCACAGTAAGTGGCAGGGCTGTTGGCCACATCGGTAGCGGAGGCGGGGCGAGAGGCGGTCGAGTTCAAGGTCGAAATAGCAGTGAATCTGAGATGAATAAGTTCGTCTACGAGCTTTGAACAGACGTCTGCGTAGAGCCGCGCTCAGAAATCGTAGCTGGGGACAGGAGCAGTAGAATTGGATGCACACAGCGCCCGCGAGCCGGCGAAGCTGCGGCTGCTGCGCCCTTGTTGTTGGAAGAAGGCGCAGGCTTGAGGAGCTTCCCGCGGGGCGAGGAAGGCGACACAGGCGGGGACGTCGCGTCCGTCCCGCCCGACGCGCGCGACGAGGCGCTCGAGCAACTCTCCATGGGCGGCGGCGCCTCCACTTCCATGCGGAGGGGCCGCAGCGCCACGGGCCGCCCCGGCGGTAACGACAGCGCCGCGAGGCCCGGCGGGAGGAGCGCAGGCGGGAACACGGCGGGCGCGGGCGCGGAGATCGTATGTTTTCTTACGCGCTCGCGCGTGGGCGAGGGCGGGGGGTGGGCATGGTGCGGGAGGAGGAGGCGCGCGAGGCGCGTGCGCGTCGGCGTGGGCGGCGAAGTCGCGGGCATCGGCGGGGCGGAGGACTGCGCACGGCGGCGGATGTAGTGGGGCTGCGTGCTCGATGTCAGAGATGGGGCGGGCGAGTACGCGGTGGGCGCGGGGTCAAGCGGCGGTGCGGCGTAGAGCGTGAACGAGTGGCGCGGCAGCAGCGCCGCGATGCGCTCGCCGTCGCCGACGGCGGCGAGGAGAGTGGCGTCGTCGACGTCGACGGCGGGGGCGGGCTTGCGGCGGACGCGGGCTGTGGACGCCATGAGCGCAGGAGGCAAGCAGTGAGGCAGAAGGGCCTGGGTCTCAATTCGCTTGACTTGCTGCTGCAATGTGGTTTAAGGACCACGCCACACGTGTAACCCGCCTGCTCTTCGCGCTACCCATACAAGTCCTGGGATTCCCTTGTATTTATCTTGTGGTTTCCTTGGTTTACGGCTTCCAGTCGGGTATGCATCTGCGCGCCGAGCAAGCAATATGTAGCGGAGGAAGGGAGATATTTGCACCGGCCACTAGACTGGTTCCCGCTTTCTTCAACTCGATCAATTTCGGACAAGGAACTTATTTTACAGACAATTTTCCTCACGGAGCCTACTTCGTTGGATCGAAACCCGCCAGGCTGGATGTGGCTGACAACTCTGAGTCGCGCACTACGTACAAGTCTTTTGCACCCTGCAGCTTCAAGTGAAAGTGGCTGACCTGTTCCTTATCCTTCCTTTCTCTCCCATGCGTACTATTCTACTCGTCCTCGCCCTGACGATCCCCACTCTCGTTTTTGCCTCGGCTGCAGACGCTACCACCGGCCGATGCTCGTCAAACAACAACCACCTTGATCCAGCGTCGAAGAAATTCATCTCGGACTGTTCTGATCAGACCTTCTGCTCTGGCACCAACATCGCCAACTCCACCTGGATTCCGCGCCAGTGCCGACGTGACGAATTTCCGTTTGGGTTCTCCGCTAGCGAGGTCCTTCCGCCACTCTGCCCCCGCGGAACATTCTGTCCAGACGAAGGCAGCGGGTGTCGGCCGCTTGTTCCAGCCGGGCACCCATGCGAACTGAACCGCGACGAGCAGTGCGCCCCACCGCCGGACTGGGAGGACCTAGCTAGCACGCAGAATTTCAACGGGTCAATATGTCTTCACTCCATATGCATGTTGGTATCTTATTACTCTGCGAAGCTCCCAGGGATTTAATACTTTGTTTAGGCACGCCAATGTGACCTTAGGCTAGCGTTGTATCACTGACATCACTACGTACATCGACATTGGTCCTAGCGGGCAACAGGTCACCAACACCGTTACCCGAGATAATTGCCAGTCGCCAAAGTTCTACTGCGATCCAGGTCAGCTCGTCTGCCAGCGTACCCTCCGGATCAAGGCCCCCTGTCAGGCCGACCAGCAATGTGCCTCGGTATGTTTCTCTTTTGCGTTAATTCTACCTGTGGTTGATTTTCGCGTAGTTGAACTGTGCTGCGGGCATTTGCGCGAATCCACCCGAGACACCAAACCGCATCGCACCATGGCAATGTGCCTTGACGGCTACTGCTATGGTTGGAGGTTAGTTCAAGTTCATTTCAACTCGAAATGTTCATAACCTGATTGATTCTTTTTTAAAAAATTAACAGCGATGGCCACCACCTGTGTGCTACTCACTTTTCTGCACAAGCGCCATCGCATGGCCAGTTCCAAGGAGCTGCGGGACTACTACTATCAGCAGATTAGGTATGTTTTTCAACCTTGTCCCGAAAACACAGACTAGATTATAATGTGATATGAACAGCCTGCGCCGCTCGATTATCGCTTTACACGAGGCGGCGGTGGATCGTTACGTGAACGAGAAGGATCTCTAGATTAGTCTTGTACTTTCCGCAACTGAATTGTATTTTTTCTTCGCCTAGGATATAATACGATCGCTCGCCTTAGATATGTATTTAAACCAAAAAGGATGTTCGATTCTAATCAATTGTATGCAATTGCTAGACTCGTGTCCCAAGATTCTGAGATCCTTCTGGCATATGAGCTTAGTGGGTGCTGTGTCCACGGTTGATCTAGATCTTGACGAGAGTGGAGATCATTTTGGAGCATATAGTCCAGGTCTACGAGTTGGTCGCATACTGTACCATCAACTTTAGGTATGTAGCCGCTATCCGATATTCTGGAGCCGCAACCAAAGTCGGGTCTTCGAAGCAGATGAAGCCACCGGGCAATATCACATCAGGACAGGCCCCGGACATTTGAAACTCCTGATCGAGGACAGTGGATACGGACAACTTAGTAAACTAGAATTACCCAGGAATCAACTCTGAAATGTAAGTCAAGGCATCCAGATCCTCCAACGTGTCGACCAGATCCAACTGTGAGAGAAACCGACGACGCCCATGTTCCTCCAACCGCTCTGGCCTCATCGGGCGCCCTAGATTTCGCTGGTCTCATCAACCATCTGCCGGTGTCGCCACTGCTCGCTGTTTGCTCTCCCGAGGGGAAATCCCGCATCCGGTCCTAATGAAGCAAACCACCTTTGCTTATTCCGCTGTGGTCCATCAGCCTGTGGATATCGCCCGAGCCGCTGGCGTCACTGGTCGGCTGCCTGATATCCATTTCTACCATTTGCCTCTGTCTTGATTCTTGCCTTGACTTTGCCCACGTTAATTCAAGTACTTCCAGGTTATACGCTCCCGGCTGCAGGTTATACGCTCCCGGCTGGGCCGACCTTTTCTCTGACACCAATCCAACTCGTCTCCTCGATCATATCCCGGAGTCGTTTATAACGAGCCCACCCAGCTACCAGACTAATGAACGTCTATCCGCGGGCGTCTTAATTCCTCTCGTGTCCCCCAGGCTGCCTCGTTAATTCAACTCCCCAAGTCATACGCGTCTGACCATCCAATTAATTATCGCTGTTGCTACGGCCTCTTACACCGCAGTACATCTATCAGCTTATCTGATGGCCCTCCGACAAACTGGCGCCGCATTGCTCTGCTTCATATGACCTGGTCTCTGCTAGAACTTAGATTATTAAGTATCGACGGGAGTATAGCCTCGGAACTCATCCTACCATGTACATCCCTGCCTACCTACCTATGTACACCTGTTAATGTACCGCCCACGCTTGTAATCGTGTACGCTCCCCCCATACATATCACAACGAAATTTGAGTCAGTGAGGGGAAAAAAGAAGTCTAAAGACAAACATCACCCGACCCCGAATCGAACGGGGCCCTTCTGCATAAACTGCGAATGGTCGTCCCCAAGAATAGCAGACGCACACCTTGTGCCACCGGGTGCTTGCTCTACACTCCCAATATTAGAGTAAAAGAGACACCTGTGGCTGCTCAAGTCAATTTGACCTTCCAACAATAAAATAAAATAAAATAAACTCCCCGGCCAGCCACAAATCCACAGGCCCAGTACTAGCCTCTTCTCTCGTCCCAAATATATCAGAATCGTTGGATTTAAATCGCCAGTGAGTTCCAAGTGGAAGCAAAAGAGAAACCGAGGAAGGGAAACTATAAAAAAATAAAAAAAAGGTGCGGCAATTGACGCGGATCACCCGACCCCGAATGGAACGAGGATCTTCTGCATAAACACAATTAGTCTCCCAAGGCATAGCAGATGCACACCTCGTGCCACCGGGTGCATGCTCTGCACTCCCCACTTGTAGTTTATCTGTGTAAAATTTGAGGTCAAAGGGAATAAACTTGAAAAGTCTGGGAAAAAAAACCCAAGCAGAAATGAATCACCCGACCCCGAATCGAACGGGGGACTTCTGCATAGTTTCGCAGTGACAACACAAGAATAGCAGATGCACACCTTGTGCCACCGGGTGCATGCTCTGCACCCCCAATCTCGAGCTACCTGGTGCACTTGTGAGCACTTGAATTGGCTTCCTCAAAGTTAAGTTGAGCTTTTGGCCGCACTGAAAAAAATGCTCACACCCTGTTCAAGTCTTCTTAACATCGTTCCGCACTGGTGGAAGATTTCAAGTTTTTGAATGACAAAATTCATGAAAAATGTTTTGAGTTTTACAGATGTTTTTTGCCAAAAATGTAGGTAAAAATTTGAATCAATTTTTAAAAGTTTTCCAACTTTAGGTGAAATTTTTGAAATAAAATGGAAAACTGCTGAAAAACTCTTGAGTTTTTCACCTATATTTTTGCCGAAAAACTTGTGTAAAACCCAAACTAATTTTCACCAATTTTTTCACTCAAAAACTCGAAATCTTCCAGCAGTGCCGAGCTGTCATAAATACTGAAGCAAGTATTTTGCGTCCTGAAAACTGAGCCCAAGAACACCTTGTGCCATCAGGTACTTACTCTACATCCCCAATCTCAGACTAATTAGCTATGGCAGTCCATTTGCACTTTTATTCATCCAGCATATTTTCTGGCTTTTCCAGTGTTTTTTCAGTCCTTTTCACTGTCCTGTGTTTTTTCTCAGACTTTAGTGATAAAAATTTTCTTGGATGCCATAAATACATTTCCCTTGTCTCCCTAACTTATTGCTACCCTTGTCAAAAAAATGTTTTATTTTGGTTGCATACGGCATGGTAGATCATGTGACCAGACACATCCATTTGGGATCAAGATATACTAGCAAATAACACAACTTCTATGTGTTATCAGAGCTTTTGTACCACATATGAGCTCAGGATATCCTCAGATGCACTTCCAATCAGTTCATACTCCTTCTTGAGTCTCACTGATGAGGCCCTGTATCATGGAATATCCCCAGAGCATGAAAACATCTGAATTAAAGGCTCTGATGACTCCAAGATGGCTCTACCCAGCTCTACACTGCTATTTGTATCGCTACTGACAATTTATGGCTATCAATATCAAAGCAAATGCTATGGCACACCTCCTAGTCCCTTTCTGCCTTTGATTCTGACAGTGCTGGGCTGTATGACTGAAGATATCCCAAATGGGCACCCGGTCACATGGTCTCCAGATGACTCTGATCGCCCCAAAACAAAACAATGGCTTGCAGTTGCGTAAAAAAAAAAGTGTTCTTGTTCAAGTAACCAAAAAAAAAGAGTTGGTGAGAATAAAAGTTTGTATGTTTTCAACAAAAGTTTGCGAGTAAGTGAAAAGGTCTGAAAAAAACACAGGAAAAGCCAGAAAATATGCAGGATTATTAAAAGTGCAAACGGACCGCCATAATTAGCACTCCCTCAGGAGTGAACCACAATTCTTCATCAGTTGTTGAACTTCGATTGAACTGAAAATGCTCACACACACTGTCCAAGCATTATCCTCGTTCTTAGCTGTACTAAATGCTTAAGGAAGTCGCCGATTTTGCGTCCTGAAAGCTAGCCAAGAGACTCAGGGAAAAAGTTAAGAAAAAATGACCAGATTACAGCATCACAGCATCACTCGACCCCGAATCGAACGAAGATCTTCTGCCTAGCCAGCTAAGCGAAAAATGATAGACACAAATCATTTGCGAGCAAAGTTCGGGCCGAGCATAGCCCTGGCAACAAATCCTAATTTCAGCCATCTCGACGAGTCCCACAAAATAAGCTTTTATGACAACTGTATATTTCTTTGCAATGTGAGTGGGCACATACATATATATTTAACCTGGATGGCTTTCGACCCAGCCTTCAATCATGGCAGTAGTAAAGTATTAGTAGTCGAGGTGCTGTGGATGGTGGAGCCAAGCGTCATCAGTGGTGAGGCTGTGCTCGGCCCGAACTTTGCTCGCAAATGATTTGTGTCTATCGTTTTGCGCTTAGCTGTCATCTAAGACTCGCAGATGCACACCTTGTGCCATCAGGTGCATGCTCTACATCCCCAATCTCAGACTAACTAGTACTCCCTCAGGAGTGAACCTCAGTTCTTCATCAGTTGAACTTCAATTGAACTGAAAATGCTCAAGCATTCTTAACCCCGTTCTTAGCTGTAATAATTATAAACGCCAGAACTGAATCCCGCTCTAGGACCGGAAAGCAGGAAGGAAATAGAGGGAGGGAAAAAAAAAAAAAAGAACTCTTGGACTATCACCCGACCCTGAATCGAACAGGGACCTTCTGCATAACATAGCTGGATCAACTACATATACTGCAGACGCACACCTTGTACCACCGGTGCATGGCCTGCACTCCCCAATCTCAGATTAAGACATCCATGAGATCTTGAAGTTGAAAAATTCAAATCAACTCCGGCCACAAATCCAAATCCACAACTCGCTTCTAGGCTCTTGGCTCCTCTATTATTTAGAATCATTGGATTTAAATTGCCAGCGAAAGCGAGTTCCCAGTGAGAGCAAAAGAGAAACCGAGGAAGGGAAACTGAAAAAGAAAAAAAAGGCTATGGCCACCGAAGTGTACCACCCGACCCCGAATCGAACGGGGCCCTTCTGCATAAACTGCAAATGATTGTCCCCAATAATAGCAGATGCACACCTTGTGCCATCGGGTGCATGTTCTACACTCCCAATATTAGATTAACGGAGACACTTGTGGCTGATCCCAGGTTGCTCACGTCAATTTGACCTTCAACAATAAAATAAAATAAAACCCACCCACAAATCCACTGACCCATCTCGTAGCTGGTTCCAAGTACCAAGTATATCAGACATCGAGTTTGAACTCCCAGCGCGAGTGGGCCAATCTCCAACGAAACCAGAAGAGAGTGAGGGAAACTTAAAAAAAGACGAACTAGAGGGCAAACCACCCGACACCAAATCGAACAGGGAACCTTCTGCATAAACTGCAAATGATTGTCCCCAAGAGTAGCAGGCGCACACCTTGTGCCACCAGGTGCATGTTCTGTGCCCCCAATCTCAACTTATGTGGTGCAGTCCTGAGTGAATCTTGAAGCACGACCAAATTTTGAAGTTGAACTTCGATTCAACTCAAAATGCCCACAACCTGTTCAAGCATTCCTAACCTCGTTTCGAGCTGTCGTAAATACTGAAGCAAGTATTTTGCGTCCTGAAAACCGAGCCCAAGAGACGAACGGAAAAGAAGGGAAAAAAAGAATCCCAAAACTAAATCACCCCAAATCGAACGGGGGTCTTCTGCGTAGCTGTCCACAAGCAATGCAAGAATAGCAGACACACACCTTGTGCCATCGGGTACTCCCTTTGCATCCCATTCTCAGACTAACTAGTACTCCCTCAGGAGTGAACTGCAATTCTTCATCAGTTAGTTGTTGAACTTCAATTCGACTCAAAATGCTTACATACTGCTCAAGCATTCCTAACCTTGTTCCGAGCTGTCGTAAATACCAGAATTAATTGATTCACCGATTTTCTGCGTCCTCAAAATCGAGTCTAAGAGACTTAGGGAAAAGTTAAGAAAAAGCTAAGAAACCCAATCACTACCCGACCCCAAATCGAACAGGGGTCTTCTGCGTAACTTTCCACCAACATAAGAATAGCAGACGTACACTTTGTGCCATCAGGTGCTCCCTTTTGCAGCCCCATTCTCAGACTAACAGGGTCTTCTCAGGAATGGTTGAACTCAAACTATGATCAAATTTTAACTTCATCTAGTGGACTGCCCACATATCGAAGGGACTCCTTAATGGTGCTCCGAAGTAATAGACACCAGAATTGAATCAACACTTTAGAATCTCAAAAAGGAGGGAGGAAGCAGAGGGAGAGTAAGAAACAAAAAAACGGCAGAAGAATGCATCACCCGACCCCGAATCGAACAGAGGTCTTCTACGTAGCTTGCCAGTAACAACACAAGAATAACAGACGCACACCTTGTGCCATCAGGTGCTTGCTCTGCATCCCCAATCTTAGACTAAGACACACTCTGCGAGATCCCAAGTTGGCTTCAAAGCTTTGTAGTTGAAAATCAAACCAACTAGCTACAGACCCACAGGCCCAGTCCTATACTATCGGTGAGGGGTTAGTCGGCCGCCCCCAGTTACACCGCCGTTCGAAAAAAATGTTTGGTGGATGGTCGGTAGTTGATGTTTATGGGTACTGCTCCGGCCATCATGAGATGCTTGCCAAAATGTCTCAAAAATAAAAAGTGTCAAATCAAAAGATGCTCTGGGGACATCAACCATCTGAACAGCATTTAAGCAGACATTTGTGAGATGTTTAGTTCAATGTTGAGGCAGTATATCACAGACAATTCAAGTATCTCACACAAATGATTCCGGAGGGTCGCGTGGGCGCAGTTCGAAGGTCAAAAAGATTACTATTCGCGTATACCAAATCTACACAAAACAGGCAGCGGTGGATGGTAATATACAAAACGCTCCTGCGCCACAGGCGGCAGCGCAACGGGTGCAGCTCGACGAGCCGGCGCACACCGTGGTATGAGCGTCTTCGGCGCCGGCACGGGCACAGGCTACAGCGTGACGAGCTCCTTGGGCGTGGCGGGCCCGCGCGGCTTCGCGGGGGGGTCCGATGGCGGGAGGGGGAGGTGCGGGCCAGCAGGGGCGCTGCATGGCGCGTTCTGCACGAGAATGGGGAGGTCCGAAGAGGAAGCCTTTGACACGTTGACCGATTGCCAATCGTCGGTTGCCGAGTGACCGGTGTGCGGAAGTGGAACAGAACGGCAGCAACATCATGGGCACTGGGTTGACCAACCAGTACGTGAAACAATGGGCTTGCGTAGAGAGCCCGAGACTTGCAACAGATTGAAACTTACGGAGAGGGAGGTTGAGGGAGGGGCTTGATAAGCAAGACTTTGACACCTTGAAACAGCTTGGCAAGGTAGCAGGAACAATATGGATTGAGGTGGTTTCTTGCATAACCTGTGTGAAAGGCTTGATATCGGCCATATAATGCAGCCTAGTTCTTGAGCGGTATGCGGAGTGGCAGTGGGATGACCAGTAGGTGGGGAGCAAAGGTGCAATGAAGCTGTGGGCTTCTGGGAAGATGTTGCGCTGTCCGTTACCGTTGTCGGATGCCAGTGGGTGGAAATGTAGATGGATGGTGGGGGTAAAAAGAGAAAAGTGGGCGACCAACATTGACGATTGTTTGGTCTGATGCGCACGGACCCTGTTATTGATCATCAGTTGCGGCACGCTCGAACTTCAACTCGCAGGAATGCATCCACTTCAATATATATTTGTGTGGCCTAGACAGCCATCCTAGTTCATAGTCAAAAGTCACTCAGTCCTGTATTAGTGTAGAATGCAAGTTACTGAAGTCCTGGGGCTCGATGTCTGCGTGCATCAAATTTAACTCTTTGAGTTGAAAGCCACTGCCGACGTGGGCAAAGTCTTTCTCTCTGGGATATCATTCACCAGCTGGAGGTACTTACATTGTACATAGGTATTTCCCGGGATTCGGAGATATGCTGAAAATATTCTGCACTATCTTTATCTTTGATCTCGACGACATTGGTACGATCTTCTAAACATGTTTTGCCGGTATTTGACCTCAAACCTTCTTGAGACATTACATCACCCTCGTTCAAATGTGCGCCAGCATATTTTGACATTATCAGATCTTGATGTTTGAAAAACAAAAGTCTCGATTGGCGGTGTAGTCGGCCACTTGAGTCTACACAGACAGTAACTTCGTCAAGTCATCAGTCATCATTTCGGTGTCGGGGGATGGACTAGGACCTATGAGGATGGTACAAACAAAATTTCGAGAGAAATTTACAGCGCTTTTCATATGTATACGGAAAATGGAAATTTTTCTCAGGTATTTGTCCTTGTGTACATCGGGCGCTTAAATTGCCACCAGACATATTCCGTTCACCATAACCACTCAGTTTCACTCAGAAACTCACATTCAAGACCCCCTACACTCATTGGGGATACACAGAAGCAGCCGCAGCCCATCAAATCTTATCTGAGTGGTCCCAGCAATTCCCATCAAGAAAACCACAGTTATGCCCCCAAAGTCTGTATTCACTCCCGTTCTCCTTGCGGCTCATGTCTAGGATGTATAAGGACATCTTCTAGTCTCATCACCCCACTTCAATTGCGTGGTTTCGAGCCAAGGGCTGCAAATACGACCGGTATCGGGTCCTGCGGTGCCACGCCGAAGTCGCTAGTATCGGCAGCTAGTAGTGGTGGCCGCTAGGAAGGTGTCGGAAACTTGCATAATGCGTATGGGATGGGATGGGATAGGATGGAAGATGATGGTACGCAAAGCCAACACAGTGTCGTGTCCACAACCCCCCAAATGTCACATATTTCACTAATCCTTTGGTTACTTCCCTTTCCATGCTTGCCCTGCTATGCCCATAGTCAAGGCAATACTCATGCATATCATATGTGTAGTAATATCAATGAGATTGACCTCGGAGGGTCCTGAACGTACTGCAAAATGCGAGATCAGAAATTACTTAGGGGCTTGGCCAAACACGGACAAGCACCCAGTTTTTTTTTTTTTTTTTTTTTTTTTTTGAACGTTGATTAATGATACTCAGTCTGCAATGCATTCCAAGCTCATCCGTTGGGGTAACCGATTTTTAATCAGTAGAAGCCGGTAAGTTGTCTGTCGGGAAATGCCAATTACGCACAGTTTTCAGAACTTAGTGTGGGGCTCCGACCTAGAATTGTGCTAACCAATTCCACGCCTTAAACATATGGGTCGTATACCCACTAAAACCCGATCTGACTGTATCCAGTCGTCCGGCAAGGAATCTTCTTCGCAAAGGATGCCACTCCAGGTGTTCAATACCATTTGTCTGTTGAAAGCTATTCGACCGAAGTGGATCTTACTTGTGGACAAGCGGTCACGTTTAATCAAGAAGTCAATCGCTGCAACCCATCGGTTATGGATCTCTGTGTGAGTGTGATGTTCATCGCTCTTGTCAAACCATCTTTCGTTTCTTAGTCTCCAAATTAATTGCATGGAAGCGGTGATAAGTAGGGCAAATAATCTTTGTTTATGTGGGATTAATTTTCCTTTCCGTGATCTGAATTTGAGCAGGTTGCATCCGAGAAGCAATCCCCAGTTGAGTTGTGGCCAACGACCATATTTATTCCCCCACAGTCTCGCACATAGGGCCCATATCTGGTGTTGACCAGGGGCGTCACAATCGAGCATGATGTGTTCTAAACTCTCATCAGCGGTACAATTCGGGCATCTAGCAAAAGTTTCAAGTTCTTCAATGCGATACCAGAAGTCTCCGACAAGCACCCAGAAAAATTTCCGTTTTCCGTATACATATGAAAAGTGCTGTAAGTGATGTGGCGATCAAAAGTTATTGGTGTTTCGATTCCTTCCTTCCTTCCTTCCCCGCCCGTGGCGATGGTAACCGTCCCATACCTTTGTGCTATTTCGTGGCTCAAAAAGGCAAGTAATTATCGATTTAGCGAATGTTTATTGAAACCCTCGGCCTAACCTAAATCAACCTCTACTTAGACCTGTTGTATCACTTCGAATTCTGCAATAGGTCTAACTAGAGGGGTTACGTGGGCAGGTGATTGTATTCCACTGGAGGAGGTGGGAGTCCGCCGTCCTCCCGTTTTACGGGAAGGACGGGTTCTGAGACCCATACGGCCACCCATGACCGCGTATATATTACTGCGCAACTGCGGGATCATGATGCTACTGACACGTGGTACAAAAGAATCATCTCAGCCTTCCTGGCGGCATTACATTGATTAAGCGGCTGAAGGCTATTTAATCTCGTTGAGCAAGCGTCGAAGCACCAGCAACGAGCTATACACTTGCCTGATCCCCCACCTCTCAAATCTCGATGTCAAACTCGTTAACTGCACTCATCTTTCTCGCGGCGGTGGCCACAGCGCAGGTACGCTTCCTTCATAAGTATCCCCCAAATCGGCGTACTACTGACTCATTTGCGATCTCAGCCCGTCCCGAAAGTCGGCAACACGAGCATGAGCGTTCCGGCTTTGGTCGCCACCATCGTCGGCTCATTCGTCGGTGCCATCCTGCTCGCGCTCGTCGTGTACTTCTCCTTCCGTCGCTTGCGTGCCGGTCCCGCGGTCGCTAAACGCACCCCGCAAGTGGCCGCGGTGGCTTTCCCGGCATCCATTCATGCGCAGAGTGGGAACCACCCGCTGGGGGATACCGACGCCAGCGTCCCCCGCGGTTCCACCGACAAGAAATACCAGCGCTGGAGTATGGCCACCACAGAGACGGCACTCCCCGCTTACGATTCGTACGAGAAGTCTTGAGTCGCCTGGGCGGATTTGGAAGGATGGAACGAGATATTAGGACGCTTCTCATGCCTGTAATGCCCGTAATGCAAAGTGTGAACTGGATTCGCGATACAAGCAGCGAGCGGAGAGATATACATAGACCCGCTAGTCGAAGTCACAGTAAATGAAGGACGGGGACGCCGATTTCTAATGGAGAGTGATGTCTTTTTTCCATGGCGTTCGAAAAGCTTCGTCTATCTCGGGTGTGCCAACATGAAGTCTGGTACAGTGGCACTTTCGAAACTTCAAGTCCTGCTAAACTTACATATCAGCGGACGATATACCTGCGCGGAACGAACGGTGAGATTCGATACAAGCGTGCACGGAATTATATGCTGAATACATGTTCCTCACCGCCAGGTCCATTACTGCTCCAACCTGCTCCAACCATTCATTTTCCTCACTGAATAAAACACGGCTTTGTGGTGCTCTCATTCACGAAGCGACCTCAAGGCATGCCGTTAGCCTGCGCTGCCCCCGGAATGGGCGCAAGGACGGTCCAGCGGTCCTTTACGAACACTGTGACAATAATGTGAGGATGTGCGTGATAACAATTAACAGAGGAGCAGGAGCGGATCCGGATGAACTGGGGTGTGCATTGACGTAGAAGTAGGAGATATGGCGCTAGACGTAGAAGCAGAAGTAGCGTGTGTGCTCGTCGGCGCGGCAGGAATAGAAGTCGTGCCCTCTGAACCCGCTGCATCCTCAGCAGTAGAATAAGGAGCAGCACCCGCTCACGCAGCCCGCACCGCGCTTGCGAGCGCGACGACGTAGTCCTGGCACAGCGGGCACCAGAAGTGGCGCAGGAAGACGACGAGCGTGCGGCGGCGTTTGGTGCTCGCTGTGATACTCGCCCCCGACTCGCGCGTATGCGTGGCCACGCCGCCCGCCTCGGTATCGAGGGCGTTACCAGCATCGACATTGGAGTCGAGCTCGCCACCCGTTATAGAAGCAAGAGACGTAGCATTCATGCCCAAAAACGCCCCAAACGGGATGCACCCGCCGCTGGGCTGGACGAGCGGGAGGCGCGCGTGCGTTGAGCTCGAGCGGGCCGCCCCGGCGGGAGAGCCAAAGCAGCGAGGAACGCGGGGGGAACGCGGCGGGCGCGGGCGCGGAGATCGTGTGCTTCCTCACGCGGTCACGGGTGGGCGAGGGCGGCGGGTGGGATGGTGCGGGAGGAGGAGGCGCGCGAGGCGCGTGCGCGTCGGCGTCGGCGGCGGTGTTGCGGGCGTCGGCGGGGCGGAGGACTGCGCGCGGCGGCGGGGATGGGCGCTCGACGTCGGGGACGGGGCGGGCGAGTACGGGGCGGGGGCGGGATCGAGCGGCGGGGCGGCGTAGAGCGCGAACGAGTGGCGCGGCGGCAGCGCCGTGATGTACTCGCCGTCGTCGTCCGCGACGGCGGCGAGAAGGGCGGCGTCGTCGGGGTCGACGGCGGGGGCGGGCTTGCGGCGGACGCGGGTTGTAGACGCCATGAGCGCAGGAGGCAAGCAGCAGCGAGGCAAAGGGGCGTCAAGTGGATTCCAAGTTCGCTTGACTTGCTGCTGCAATGCGGTTTAAGGCCTGCGCCTCGCTTTACCATGCCACTTCACCATGCAAGTCTTGAAATTCCCTTGTAATGCATTTATCTTGTGGCTTCGTTGGTTTGCTACTGCTGCTGGCGGGGTATGCGTCTGCGCGTGGAATATGTCGCGGAAGGGAGAGATTTGTACCGGGTACTTGACTGGTTCCCGGGCCCGCGCCTCGTCCTTTCTTCACCACAACGCTCATGTTCTTCTGCTCTGGCCTCGTCGGGCACCCCTGGATTTGCTCATCTCATCATCCATCTGCGAGCGTCGCCGCTGCTCGCTGTTCGCTCTCCCAAGGGAAATCCCGCATCCGGTCCTGCTCCTGGCGCCACTAATGAACCATCTAACCCTTGTCTAACCCTCTTCCCTAAAACTCTTATTTATGGAGCGAGCTGCTGTCATTTAAATCCCTCGGTCCCCTGTTAGCCTGCGTATATCATGTCTGGGCTCCCTCCCGTGTCCCTGCGCTCGTTAATTCGAGTCCTTTGCACTTCAGTCCGGCTTGTCTTGGAAAATTTCCTGCGCTCGGACGTCAACATCCTGGAGCTCGATCCACTGGCGGCTTCCCCTCTCCCATGTCTCCGCCCTCATTAATTGAAGTCTCTGGAGGCTAGATGCGCTGACTCACACTGCTTCGTACATCTATCAACTTGTATCCGATGGTCCTACGAGGCGACTTCAGGACGCCGCATTGCTCGACCTCATGCCCAGGTCGCCTTAGATCATTAATTATCGAACCTACCTAATAGTACCTATGACTGCGCAGCTCATCCTGCCATGTACATCCCTCCGTGTGAATTCCCCATTAGTGTAACACCCGTGGCCACGCTTGTACGCTTCCCGCATACAAAACGAAATTTGAGTCAGAAAGGGCGAAAGAAAAAAAGACGTTGAAAGACAAACATCACCCGACCCCGAATCGAACGGGGCCCTTCTGCATAAACTGCGAATGATCGTCCCCAAGAATAGCAGACGCACACCTTGTGCCATTGGGTACCTGCTCTACACTCCCAATATTAGATTAACAGAGACACCTGTGGCTAATCCCGAGTTGCTCACGTCAATTTGACCTTCAACACTAAAATGAAATCAACTCCAGCCGCAAATCCATTAACAGTTGAAGCCTCTTAGCTCATACCTATTATATTAGATTCATTGGATTTGAACCCCGGCGAGAGTGAGTTCCAAGTGGAAGCAAAAGAGAAACCGAGCGAGGGAAAGTGAAAAAGGACATGAGCGATTACCACCCGACCCCGAATCGAACGGGGCCCTTCTGCAAAATGTTGACCACAATATGCTGCAGATACACACCTTGTGCCATCAGGTGCATACCTAGTGCCCCCACTCTCAGATTAACAAAGACACTTCTGAAATCCCGAGTTGATGATATTGATCATGAACTTGAACTTAATAATAAAATCAAGTAAACTTCCAGCAGCCTCTTATGTCGTCCCACATATACTGTAATCCTGGGGTTGAATTCCGCGGTGAGAGTGAGCTCCCACTGAAAAGCAAAAGAGAAACCGATGAAGGGAAACTGAAAAAGAAAAGAAAAATAAATAAATAATCTACAGCCAGCTGTATCACCCGACCCCTAATCGAACGGGGAACTTCTGCATAGACTGTAGACAATTTGTAAAAGAGTAGGAGACGCACACCTTGTGCCATCGGGTGCTCCCTTTTGCAGCCCCATTCTCAGATTAACATGTAACAGACACCTTGACTCTCCGAGATCCCGTTCTGGCTTTCAAGTTGAAAATCAAATCAACTCGGGCACAAATGCATAGGCCCAGTCTTAACCTCTTAGCTCATACCTATTATATTGGGGTCGTTGAGTTAAAATCCCCGCTGAAAGTGAGTCTCCAGTGAAAGCAAAAGAGAAAACGAGCGAGGGAGATAAAAATAAATTCAACAAGACCATCACCCGACCCCGAATCGAACGGGGAACTTCTGCACAAACGATGGATGGGCCATATACTGCAGACCCACACCTTGTGCTATCTAGTGCATGCTCTGCATCTCCAATCTTCTACTACCTGGTACACTTCACAGAGAACTGTAAGTTATAAGCAGGATCAAAATTTCAAGTGAATTTGGTTGACCTGAGAATATTAATGCTCGGACTGTTGAAGCATTCCTAACCTCGTTCCGAGCTGTAATAAATATTAGAATTAAATTCTACCTCGCATTCCCTAGGATCTGAAAGCAAGCTGAGAAAAGGGAGAAAACAGAGGGAGGGGAAGGAAAAAAAAGACGTCGATGAGAACGCATCACCCGACCCCGAATCGAACAGGGTCCTTCTGCAAAAGCTTATTTACTAGATCTTACAAGGAGCAGATGCACACCTTGTACCATCAGGTGCTCACTCTACAACACAAATTATAGACTATGTGGGAGACACACCAGATAAAGCAAAATATTGACCTAGGTCAATATGTTAACTGAAACTAGATAAATTGGTGGCCAAATCAAACTTGATAAAAAGCTGTTCTTGTCTTTTGATACAAATTTGACACAGAATTAGCCTCAATCAGCCACTCTTTCACAAGCTATGTCTTTGTTCACTGTCCACAAGCTGAGAAAGGATTGCTGAAAGACAAACTTTCAGTAGCCTGTTTCCGGGAAGAAGAAAGAAGGAGTTTTGGTGTAACAATCAAATTTCCTTTGTTCTAACAAAGAGAATTTGGATTGTTATGATGAGAGTCCTTCTTTCAATATCCCTGAAAGCATCACTGAATGAATTTCTTTGGGCATGGCTTTCTTCACTCATGGAAAGAGAACAAAGCCATGGCTTGTGAAAGAGCGGCTGATTGAGGCTAATTCCGTATCAAATTTGTATCAAAAGAAAAGAACAGCTTTCTATCCAGTTTGATTTGGCTACCAATTTATCTAGTTTCAGTTAACATATTGACCTAGGTCAATATTTCACTTTATCCGGTGTGAGAACAAGACCCTGCCCGTGTCCGCGTCGATGGTATTCGGGCCGGGACTTGGTTGGCATATTGCACTTGTGAGCTCGGATGAAGAGTCTTTCGAGCCATTGATGTATCGAGGTCACAGAAGCACCAAAGGCTTTTGCAAGAATCGAGCTGGATAAGTCAAAGGTTTGGTGAGAGTCAGGTGAGGGTAGTGGTTGAACCAGATCCGGATGTTGATCCGAACTCGGCATGGTACCCGGCATCCACGCCTTGAACGCAGGCCACAAGCTCGAATCCATTTGTACTTACAGTCCTCTAGAGTTTCTACCGTCTAGCTTGAACCTCAAAGTTTGAAAGCTTGGCCCCGATCTATTCCGACTTGAACTCGAACTTCCCAAGTTGCACTGGGCCCGCACCGGGGTCGTCGGGATTTCGCCGCGGCCTCTGCGCTTGATTTGCTTGGACACAACGGCGCTCTACAAATCAGAGAATGTCGCACGGATGAACCAGGAATACGAGTCCTCTGTGAGCTTAGCCATGATTTCCTGGACCGGCACAACTTTAAGAGGAGGCGACTCGGGCGCGGACGTGCCTGTCTCTGATTTTGGACTTGGTGTGATCCTCCTTCTTTGCCCTAAGATCTGATTACTTAGCTTCATCATAGGCCGTACGTAACTCGAGCCACGTGGCAATAGAACGCCAAACGCGGCAACAAATGCTCAAGTTAAGCATCCATTGATCTGCTATTCTTCCTCGATCGAGCGGAGCGCTCCTGTGCACGGAACACACATGCAGGACACGATCTATCTGCGTCACTGAAGGACAGCGATAATCGTATGAAAATGGCTAATTCGACCGGATGTAGGCCAAACGGCGCGTCTCAACCGCGTCCGCTTCTGCTCGAGCTTCCGCAGCGCAGGTGATTCAACTCGATCCACCTAGCCGATGGCCATCCTGTGGTTCCGCCTTCCAGATTTCGGCATGTGTTCTTCCAAAAGCTAATACCTTCATACAGAATCTCAGCGTCTAAGATGAGGTCAAGGAATGATCCACGAATTTCGACAGAACCACACCGTGCGTTGCGAGGGGCGGGGCTGGCTGATTGCTGAGGGGCAGACCAAGCGCACATGCTGCTGGGGGTTACAACTTGCGGGCTCGTTGTTATATGTGCCGCAGCGGACGTCATTAGCTCCTAATATCTATACATATAGATCAGAAAATAGATTAGTAGTACAACAAGCAAAATTTCGGGACACATTTTCCGAGCAACTTCGTCTCGCCAATGGAACTTCAGAAGAAAACGGTTGCATAAGTATAACACTTGGGAGGGACCGGTGCCATGAAGACGGCAGCAAATCAGTTATATTTCTGTTTGCTGTATAAACAACTCTGTTCGCGCGGTTGTGGTGGCCACACTACTTGTTTGGCGTCGAACCATATTGAACCGTGGGAACATCTGGATGATCCCGATGAAATAAAAATTTTAGTGTGGCCACAGTCCCCAAGTGGGCTTGCAATGCCTTGTTATCTGTGATTTAGAAGGCCTTGTCTCATTTTGCACCCTCTATTAAGCATCCAATCAGGTCAAAGGTTGAAATTGTTCCTGCTGCTGTGCTTCCCGATGTACCCGAATGCTGTCAATGTCCTTCTTTTCCGAAATAATAAACCAGCCTTTGTTCTCAGATGTATAAGTAACCATAAGCCCTTTCTAGGGCATTACACAGGAGAAAATAATAACAAGTTTCTTCACAATTGGTGGCACTTGAAAATCCGGTTTGTCTGGCTCCATTTCAGGTTTGCGTGGCATGTTTAAAAAAAAACAATAGACAGCGTAAAATTGTGCTGCTATGATTGAGCCATTTCAGAGATGTTCTCTCACTTACTATGCCCATCTGTACAGCATCAAAGATCATACTAGTTGCAAACCGTTGAGGAAACAAATATTGCCGACCTGGTAGGGAGCCGCAGGCCACTCATGACACTTGGCTATGTCAACACCAAGGATGGCTGGCTGCTGCCTTTGGTAAAAGAGGCTGCCAGATCACTGACAGCTACAGTATAGCTCTTACTGTAGAAGTTTGGGTCTTTACCCAGTCGGCTCCGTACAATCACAGAGGAATAGCGGGGTAGGTTGATTAAACGACCTGCTGATTAATTCCTCAGGGGGTGCATCAGTTATCCCAACCCCCACGGTTTGCCAAGCTCCGATGCTCACTCAGTCACCATGTATTCGGTATTCCAACACTTACCATCAAAGTACTCTCTTGTATTCACACATACACAACTTCACAATGTAATTTGCAAATTGTACAGGTTCTTGTGAAGAGCAAGGATTCTTAACATCAACCATAGATAGAAAGCAGAAATTGCTAGCAAAACTACATAGTAGCACTCAAATCAGGGAAGGAAACTAGACAAATACTGTGAAATTCCATCTAGAGATCAAGCATCCTGTCATTATCCATAACAGAATTCTCATCTTCTGGGGTTCCAATATCCAGGTCAGCCAAGGCCATGGTTGGTCCATGTAGCTCTGTAAGCAGGGTGAGGCCTTTTTTATGCTCCTCCAACACAATCTCAGGGATTTGTGTTAGCCTTTCATGGATCTGGGCTACTTTTTTGGCCTGTGATGACCTCTCAAACAAGGGTCTTGCTGAATCCCAAAACCCCACTGCTTTCAAAAGATCCCCCTGCATTTTTGAAATGTCTCCAAGTCGAAGCATGCATTCTGCTCTGCTCTGATGGACATCCATATAGGTGAAGCCCTCCAAGGCAATAGTAAATAGGCTAAGTGCTGTATTTTGATCACCCTCAATATGGAACACATTTCCGCATAATCGAAGAGCCTGGTAAATTTGAAGCTTCTGTTTGGATTTGAAGGCATTCACAAGGAACACTGTGACCCATGTAGGTGTCCACTCTGAGTCACTCCAACAGCTGATATCACCAAGTCGCTCCTGACAGTAAGCTTCCATTTCAGCATCGGTTCCCTGTGCAAACTTGGCACAGGTCTGGAGAAGGGATTTTGCGGTGCCTAAAGATCCCTCTCTGAGATACAGAGTTGCTTGGATTACATCACACCATGAGAGTCCCACCAAATCCTTCATCACTGTTAATCCTGATCTAGCAATCTCAATGTTCCATTGCACGTCATGCTTTGGTCTGTCAATTGCCACATCAAGCTCAGCCATATTAAGTGCAGCCATTGAATGATGATAAGGATCTTGTTCTCTGGTAACATTGTCAAGGATCTGGATCTGAATATTGTGGGCCTCCTCAAATTCTGATTTCAATTTGTGGACCTCTACCTGTATGTTCCACAGTTGGCGTGACAAGGCACTACCAGACATGCCACAAAGATCCAAGAGAGATGTTGCCTCATTGCAAAGAGACATGGCATGCTTATAATGACCAAGAGCATACCAACAGCGAGCTTCAAGATCCAGTGCCTTCACTTCTCCAATTAAGGATGGAGCCATCTTAAACAGCTTCCATGCTTCATGTGCATGCATTTTAGCTGCATGATAATCACCCATCCGGAACTCTATCCATCCCAAGCTGTCCATTATCTCAGCCTTTCCCTTTTTGTTCTCAAGTGTAAAGGAGAGTCCTGTCTGCAGGAAGTTTATAGCAGTGGAAAAATTGCCATGCGACCGATGGTAGCCACCAAGAACGTTGTAGAAATTCCCTGGTGACATTAATTGAGCTTTGTAGAGACATCAATCTGAGGACCGACATTTAATATCTGAATCATCAACATATGGTATATGCTTAACAGCTTGCTGAATAAGTGATTCTAGATCACATTTTGGATTCCATCTCCAGGAATTGATGACCTCATGGATAAAGTAAAGCTCCAAATTGTAGTTTGTAGGTGGTAGAAGTTTTGGAACAACATCCATCAAAGGAATACGTCCGAAACCTGCACCTTGATTGATACGAGCTAGACGGATTGCACTGTAAATGGTATTCACAAGGTCTGGAGTATCTTTGTGAAGTCCTATCAGAAGCAAATTGTGAATGTTTGCACGATTTGATAATATTCGGGTAAATATCCCAGAAGCTGCAGCAGTTCCAACATATGACTGGTAGAGCTTTAACAGCTCTTGAAAATGCCCCAAAAGGGCTTGAACAAGGTTAGGTATGGGAGGGCAAGTTTTCTTCATGTATTCTTGAATAGGCACCAATGTCTTCAGCCTTTTTTGGTCATCACAGTGCGCTAAGGAGGTGCGAATAAGAGTAGTTTTGCAATTGAGGATGTCCTGAATTGGTAGTTTGCTCTGCAGAAGCTCTACATCTGAAAGACCATCAGGCAGCAAGGAAAGAAGACTCAGTAGCTGCTGTGACTGGGGTAGAGACTTCATTCGAGGGCTTGTGAGAGACAATGAAATTGATAGATCCAGGTTTGATCTTTTGTTGGAACCTTCAGAAATTAAGGATGTCTTCTCATTCTCCCACCGGGTTAATACAGTGGAGCAGCCTTCTGAGTCAACCAAGTGAGCCAAGAGCTCAATTGCCAGTGGCATGTTGTTGGTCAGTAGCAGGACCTTGTCTACATCTGTCCTATCATGACCATCATCTGCATTATCAACAAAGGTCTTATAAGCAGCATCCTGTGACAAGGGCTTCAATGGTAAGAGGAAAGGTCGAGTCCATTTAACTTTGGCTGGCCGTTCATCCCCACGCATGGTGATCTTGAACAGAGTCAATATTAATTATCATCCAGGGAAATCTACACGCACAATCAGGGAGAGTTGAGGAACATCTGTGAGAAGAGATAGGAACTCTTCAATATCTCCACGAGTCTTTGCAGGCTCCCAGAGTGTCTCCAA
Organism: Mycena latifolia; assembly: GCA_029289555.1. Classification (NCBI taxonomy): domain Eukaryota; kingdom Fungi; phylum Basidiomycota; class Agaricomycetes; order Agaricales; family Mycenaceae; genus Mycena; species Mycena latifolia. Next base: position 11,637 of record JARJLE010000120.1, on the reverse strand, counting down.
ATTATCCAGAATAAGGAGACAGGCTGGGTAAGTAGATCATTGCCTGGTTTCAATCCCAGATGAGCTCCAATCAGGGCAGCCAGTTCAACTTTGGTGGATGCAGAGTCACAGAAAATAAAGAAACAATGCTCCCCATATCTGGCAGCAATATCAGGATAGTGCAAAACAGCTTTTGCCAAGGTTGTTTTTCCCATTCCACCAGCTCCCAAAATTGCTATCCTCGGTGTGTCCTTGGTGAGGAGCTGAATAATGCTTGCAAGCTCCATTTCACGACCATGAAATATCTTTGGCTCTGAGGGTAACATGGAAATGGAATGTGAACTGGACAATTACGGGGTGTCAGTGATTATATTTATTAAAAAGTAGGAGCATACCTGTTGGAGGTAGAAATAAGCCTTGTTATCTATATACAAATCATTACTTGATGCATCAACAAAATCTGATAAACAACGTACAGAAGATGCTCGGTCTGAACTTGTTATATCGAAAAGGCACTCAATCATCTCAAGCACCTCCTGATGTCTCGCTTGGGCATATCCTTGCAGATCCTTGACATCTTTGATGAGATTACCATCCTGGACCTCCATGTTTTCTGCATTGAGCCGCTAACAATTCACATTGAACAAAGAGTATCTACCTTGAACACTTCAAGTGCTTGGCCCAGACGGTGGTTACAATCCTTGAGTAGCATGTTGATTTCAGCCTGACGAAAGAAATGCTTGATCCTGCTTTTATACTGTTGTGCTTCAACAAAAGTGTGAATCTTGTGGAGTGTTCTAAGCAATGTGCTCAGCACCAAGTAGTGCATTATGATGCCAACTTACTCCGTAAATTTCCCCAGATGGTATAACATTTCTGGTGACAACACTCCTTCCGTCTCAGATTTTACATGAAGAGAAATGATTGCATAGAGCAATGTGTGTATTTGCTCCATCAATTGGACACAGTCATTCTTGTTCTGTCGCACAGACTGCAGAAAAAAGTCAGAACTATGCTGGGATGCAACATGAGCTTTACCTCTACAATGGACACCAGAGATAAAGTTGTTTTTGAAATGGTGGCCAGAAATGGGCTCTTGAGGCTATCAGCGAGTATTTCAAGTGTCTTCACTGCTGCAGTCAAACAGGTTGTAATGCTGTTCAACCGGATTTGAGTGACATTGGACTGGAGGGGCATCTTGTCTTGGGAGCAGGAGGCGATTGTGAGCAGGGTTTCTCTTATGTATCAGACCTATTTCGCCCTTACATTTGGGCATGTGATCAGTGAAAGTTCCGACATCAAAGATGTAAGCCGAGAAGGGTATAAGTATCCACATAGTTGGTTGGGAACCATCACGCACATGTGCTCATAGTACTCAAAATCAGGAATACCCCTCCCACCAACTCTCACACCGGGATTACGGAAATTTCGGAGCAGCCGAATCAGAATCCGAAATGGTCACGTGCCGTATCGAAACTAACTTCGGGTGCCCCGAAATTCCTGTAATCCCGGTGTGTCTGATGCTGGGATTTCCTCAATCGCACTTTGGGTGATTCATTTTTTTCCAACCCATATCTTAGTTGTGTCTCAAAGAAACCTTCGGCTTTTGCTGGTAAATATTTTCAATTGTGCCAGCTGCATTTTAGAGTTATCTCTGCCGTAGTGCTTTGGGTCGTGCCAGATACTTCTGCATCACATTTTTTATAAATGTCCCGCTGACTTCCTTCCCCCTTTGATCACACGGAGTTCCGTCCCTTTAACAGTTTTAGCCATCCGCGATGGCGCAATTCAGAACACTACTTCTACAGCATCCGAGTCTTTTACCTCGTGGTATCTGCCGGCGGGACGCGATCACTAGGGCCACCTAAATATGGAAATAAAAGTTCTAGAGTATCCACCACGAACCGGTCCCTCCTAACTCAATTATCAGTGCCCATTTCTGCCAAGTTCCAACATATTCCACTATTCCTAATAGTTTTTCAATCGAACCTTGAATTCGAAGTAATGCTGAAACAATAATCTCTTTCTTTGTGATGCTCAATTTAGCCGCCTCTCTGGTTCTCTCAGCTGTTCCCGTGGCCGTCATTCCTTCTCGAAGAATCGAACTTCCGCCCTTTTGCTTTTGATCCTTCGAGATTTAATTAACGATCACCAACCTCCTTGGTCCTACGAGCCCATCTTCTCACCCACGGATTGGTTTTGCATTTCGTCTCGATTGCACTGAATAATATTGAATATAAACTCGAATCTTTATTGGAAGACTAAGGTTGCCTAAAATATTCAATAGCGGACGGGTTTCATGGAGACGGCATCGAATAAGTTATATTTCTGTTTGCTGTAGAAATGATTCTGTTCGCGCGGTTGTGGTGGCCACATTATTTGTTTGGCGTCGAACCACATTGAACCGTGGGAACATCTGAATGATCCCGACGGAATACAGTGCGGCCACAGTCCTCAAGTGGACTTGTAATGCCTTTTTACTTGTGATTTAGAAGGCCTTGTCTCATTTTGCACTTTTGATTTTTTCCATTTCAAGACTTTTTTGTCTCTTCTGCCATACCAGCCGCCCTGGCCTCACATCTTAACAAATTCCTTCAGGAATAGCACTGTTCGATTCACACTGCGGACCCAGAGGGCTCTGCCTCTTTGGAATGTCCCTGAAGCCTAACAATTAATTATATTAAGCCTCTAAGCCGACAAAAAGGTCTTGCCGGCTCTTTTGTCACTGTGTCCAAATGCAGTAGAAGGTGTTGTTTTCTGACACAATAAGCTGATTCTATGCAACAAGTATTGTATTCGTCCCCCTTTGTTCCCGGCCGTATAAGCAGTCTGGTCCATGAGGGGCAATTCTTCACAAGAAATGGAGCCTGAAACACAAGCACCTAGCAAAAGTATACGCTCAATCCTCGGCTCAAACGCGAAGACTTGATTTGTTTAATGCGTTTCAGCCATCGCTTGATTCGGTTAGTCTTCTCGTTGTCGGAACCCGATTGCACACTGACCCATGACAAGTATAATATTAGAGCTGAAGTTGTCCCTCGAGGACGCTGCGGTTGCTCTCCGGGAAGACCTCAATCAGAATCCCATCTTGCAAGCTCGCTTGCAATGAACTGAGTTCATGGCCATCAAACCTATGCCCAGGCACCGACTCGGAGGAGTTCTTGCCCGGGGATATCATACGTCGTTCGTGCTTCGCGAGCGGCTCATGCTTGCATATTGACTGACCAATGCATGCAGAAAACTTAATGCGAGTCTTTCCGTAGCAAATTCCCAGTCTCATGTAAGAGGGAATGGCGGGACTTGGCCCCGAAATTACCTAACGGAGTAACGGTTGATGGTTGGCGTTGCACCAACGGCACATTGCGGCAGATACACTGACGAGCACTTACAGAATCCGGGCCTAAAAGAGTTAACGCTAAGGTTGACCTTCCGGTCAAGTTGAACCCGATGACGATATTAGCGGTCCATGAAATCCCGGTTGAAAGTTTTCTGGAGGCCTGCTTGAAGCTATATGAGGAGTATGAGCGCGTGTGGTCGTTCAGACGGGCTCAAAGTGTACTCCTTGGAATGCTCGGGGAGGAATTACAATAGTCTATGCGAGCATCAGTCATTTTCAATTCTGGATCAGTGAGGGCGGAATTGAGCAATGCATTGTTGATATATAAATCGCGCAATGAAGCTTGGATTCGTCTTTTATGCTGCAGCGGGCTTTGAAGGGAAATTGAGCTTAGTATTGATCCTGCGCTCCTGGTGGGATGCGGATTTAAGCGCCCACCTTGGCGCCTGGATGTAACAAGTAACACAAGACCTACACACAGTTATCGGTTGGTGTACAGCAGCAGCACCTGTTAGCAAATAGGCTGACGAATACTTGCACTGTAGACCCTCGACTCAAATAACTAGTCGAGGTTGGGGGCACCTTGGAGTTGGAACCGATGACGACATTGAAGGCCAGAAAAGTATCAGTCGAAGAATTTGTGGAAGCCTGCGCCAAGATATACAAGCAGTTTATGATGAATTCGTACGCCCATTGGAGCTGGAATGCGCGACGACGGGAGCAGAAATAGACGTCGAGACGGAGGTTTAAGTTAGAAGCAACTGGTTGTGTTGGCCGCCTTGGTAGCGCAGGTGGTGTGTATACCGGAGACGGGGCTAGGGGCAGTGGAAGTCGAGGGAGAAATAGAAGGAAAGGAATTAACGAGTCCGTCGCCGAGCTTTTATCAGTGGAGCCGCTTCCGAAATCGTAGCCGGGACAGAGGGAGTGCCCTGCCATAGCCTCACACGGCGCTCGCGAGCGGGGGCACCGCACTCGTGGCACAGCGGGCCACATAAGTGGGGAAGGAAGACGAAGAGCGTGCGTCGGCAGCGCTTCCTGCCTCAGCGCTAACGCTATACTCGCGCATGTACTCACCAGGCACGCTGAGCGTATCGTCCCTCGCAGGCTCACCACCCTCGGTATCACCTGCACCTGCGCGACTGCGAGATGTTGAGAAAGGGTGACATGTCACTTCCTGTCACAGTGTAACGGCCCGACGCAAATAGAGGCCTTCACCAGAATCACAACCGCACAAATACTTGATCTAGCGGCAAAGATGACGCTGCATGATAATATATATTCGCATCCGTTTGAAAGTCTGGAGATCACTGATTTAAGGTTGAATTCTTGTTGAATTCCGACAATTCCGATTTATAGCTTACCTTTACGTAAGAATAACAGGGGACTTGAATGCGATGAACGAGAAGACAAGGAATATAGCAGTGAAATGAGCGCTAAATACAGAATTCACATAAGAAGCCTACGGCTATCCCCCGAGATTGGAACTAACTGAAAACGTCCTCGCTGTAACGCCCTTCTTTCCTGAGTCCGGCGAACCACTCCGCAGACTCAGTAACTCCTCCCACCTGCTCCGCGATGCGCATCAAACTGTTTCTCACTCCTTCCCCGACTCGGGCGGCCGACCCGCAGACGTAGATGCGACCGTTATTGTTAATGTCGCTCCAAATTGTCAGCGCGTCGCGCAGTAGTATCTGTTGAGCGTAGCGCCTGGGAGTATCGTCCGCCGAGTAGGCCGCCTCGAGAGCCACAGTACCCTCGTTGACGTACCCGTCAACCTTACTAATTTATGTCAGCCGAGAATCCTTTTTCATGTTGGAAATGAAACTCACGCTCTCAGACTTGGCATGTCATGATGTCGGGTCGTCCCGTAGAAAAGCCGACAGGGGGCTTTCCCTCCATACTCCGGGATTTTGAGTCCCTGCGCACGTCGGTGCTCCTGGGCGGGGCATAAGTAAGATTCTATAAGAATTTTTAAAAGCGGTAATTTACCAGGAATCCAAGGAACGGCGCAATACCAGTGCCCGCGGCGACCATTATGATGGGAATCGTGGGATCTTCAGGGAGATGGAATGACTCTTGCGCGGCCCGGGACCTGACCCAGACGACATGTCCAACCTCGGAGTGCTTCAGGAAGCCCGAACAGAGTCCCTCGTAGTCCGCGACTCGCGTATCTTCAACGCCGACGCAAAGCTTGACAACATGGGGGTCAACCAATGGACTGCTGGCAATGGAGTAGCGGCGAGGCTGGGTCGCACGTAGGACAATGAGCAGCTGTTGAAGCTTGAGGACCTGGGTGAGCATCGGGTAATTTGCGAGCAGTGCGGGGAAGTTCCGATTGTTCTGAGCAAACGAATTTCCACTGTCCTTGTCTGAAGCCGTACTGGCATTGCTCAGAGTCTCTCGGAGACTCTTGAACTTTTCGGCAGCGGGGAGGAAGGAACAGAGGACTTGGAGACTGCTACGCTGAATGGGACCCGCCAAGTCCGCGTAATAGAGTAGCAGCTCGCGCAAGGTTATCTGGCCTCGATCCAGGAGCAAGACCGCGAGCGACTTCGGGTTGGCGTTGGAAGCTACTTCCTTCACCGTGAAAACGGCTTCCCCGACAAGATCAAGAGTAACGAGCAGGCGGTCAACGACAGCGAGGTCATTTTCTGGGAAAACCTCCATATGATCGCCGTCCCGATATGTGAAGCTCGCAGGCACATCGAAGGTGAGGAGCCGCATTCCGTGAGGAAAGGGAGTGTCCTTATCCACGAGCTCGATGTTAGACCGAAGAGTGGCTTGAACGAAGCCCGGAATGGGAGGCTGAGATAGGGAAGATCCTGTGCCGGGGGGGAAGGGCTGCTGGAGGAATGCAACCTTGACCGAGTCGGCACTATACTCGGGCGAGGTGGTGAGCATGTTGGTGGTGCTTTCCCCCTGTGTCCCTTCGTTTATATCGATTCCGAAATTGGCTGCTGTAGCAGCCCACAGCCTCGTAATCCACTCTGTAAAATCGCCGTCCTGATCGACGTTCGAATCGCCCGTGCCTTTCTCGAAGATGCGATTGCCTCCGAGCGCGGCCATGTTTGCATCGACTTTATTCGGCTGATAAATGACACGGCAAATGAGCTTCTGAATCGAGTGCCATGATAGTGAAAACAGCTCACGAAGAGTTGGTAAGTCGGGCCCCATTGCGTATTGCCTGCGCCGAAGACACAGAAATTGATACCCGCGAAACGTGCGCTGCTCCCCGCCTCCATCTCCTTGTCCAACATCTCGGAGAAGGACAATGCAGCGTCGGGCGGCTCGCCGTTGTACGTCGCGACACAAATGACGAAGAAATTCGACCCCGCCCCGATTTCCGCTGTCTTCTTTGCGTCTGCAAGCGGGGAGTCGGCGAGCGAGACGACTTGAACATCAGCAAACCCGAGCTGCCGCGCCTTGGAAGCGGCATCACCGGCCATTCCCTGACAAGTCCCGTTGTTGGAGGCGTGGACAGCCCAAAATCTGGGTAGTGCCTTCGTGCCAACAGAAGGCTCAGGCGCCTGGATCTTTGCCTCAACTGGAGTATCCTTGAATTCCACTTCTGCGGGGTCGACTTGCTTATGCAGTTTAATATGGAAGTTCAGGGGCCGATAGAGATTGAATTCGGGATCATAGATGACCGAGCCTTCTGTCACATTCTGGATCTGGAAATTCAACACGACGCGCGCAAGAATAATCTTGATTTCTTGAAGAGCAAAGTTGAACCCAATACAGCCGCGCGCGCCTGAAACAAAGAAGAAATTCAGTCAGTAAAATTGTATGGAAGAAAACATAGGGACCCACCCGTAGCAAACGGAATGTACGCATACTTGTGCCGCTTTCGAACTTCCTCCGTGCCCCAGCGATCCGGATCAAATGTGAGTGGGTCCTGCGAAATAACGTATCTCTTCAATGTCGAAAACTACAGTGTAGAAAGGGCTCTTGCCTTCCAGTGTTCGGGGTTCTTCATCACCGAGTGTAATGCGACAGTGACCTGTGAGCCCTTTGGAACAAGGATACCCCCGGGCATAATAACATCTAGCCACCATTAGATTCAGCAATGCGATTACACCGGACATACCTTTCATGGCCTGGCGCGTAGCCTGGAACGCGGGATTGTACAAACGTTGGGTTTCCTTGATAAACTGTGGGTGGCGAAGTTTCAGTGCCCAGTGTGCGAAGGGAAACAACAAGGCCCACCCAGTCTAGATACTCGAGTTTCGCTAGCTGATCCGCCGTAATTTCCTTGTCTGCGCTCAGGCCAGCGGCTACGAGAGAAGCGTGCAGTTTGCGGGCCTGCACGGGGAACGTCGAAAGACAGAACCACAGCTGTGTAGTGGTCGTCAATAACCTAAGACCGTAAGCAGATCAACAGGATGCCTACCCAAGAAAGCGCGCTAGACGTTGTGACTTGGCCGGCGATGAGGAAGGTTATGACGTTCTCGCGCACTAGACCGACATCCATTTTCTTCCCCTCCTCGTCCGTGGCATGAAGCTAAAACATCATCAACTAGTGTCGGAAGATTGAAAGGCACAGCAGACCATATAATCCATCAGGCTTGATGTTTCCACAGCTGCCTTGTGATACGGCATGTCTGTAGTACTCCCCTCCTGCATGATCCTCTGGGTCTGCGCGTCCACAAAAGAATTCTAGACGCAAAAAACCGCATGAGCGAGGAGATAAGTGGCAGGCCGAATGAACCCGCACCACTTCGTTCTCGACAACCTTCTGGGCTCTCCTCTCCGGGTTAGGAAGCGCACGATAGATGCGGCCCTTACGAGCGAGTGCCTGAGCGAGCTCCAGGTTGCGCCCGATCGCGAGGAAGATTTGAGCGATCGAGCTTTCGGTACTTCAAGGGTGGTTCAGCCTCGCAGTCCAACGAGGAACGTGTCGCACTTACTTATCAAGCATCTTGAAATCAATCCCAACAGCGACTTCGCCGATTGTTTGTGCAGACGCGCGCAATGCCCAAGGGAACGCGTTAAAACCCTTCCCCTGCTCGAGAAGGCTATCGGCGGACATGTGATGAGCAGTACAAGGTGCGCCATGCAATACGCGCACGCATCGAAGCATTGCACAAGGTGTTTCGCAGTGAGGTCCATGGTGCGCACATAGTTGCGCATGGCTGTGGCCCCCATCGCGGTCATCATGAACTTGTGACCTGTAGACCATGCAGGGTTGCTTGTGTCTGTGGTGAACAGCCCGTTTGGCAGGGTCGTCTGCAGCGGGAACAGCGGGTGGTTGTCGTTGATCTGGTGCGGACATCATGTTCAGTGAATAGCTTCAAGTATTTCTCCAACTTGACGTGCCTGTTTGCTGTAGAATTCCCCTTCGCTCAGGACAACACCGGCGCAGTCCGGATCGTCTGTGAGATATATGGACTGCAGTGCCGATTAGCGTTGCTATCGCTCAGAATGATAATTAAAACGAGGCCGACCTTGCCAAGATAACTGACATGCACGATGTGGCCGTACTTGCGGAGAAGCCGATCGTAGTTGCCCATAAAGTCGGGATAGATCTCACTGTAACCTCCGATGAAGGGAATGCCTCCCGTAGGGCCGGGAACCGGTCGAACCTGACCATCGTTAGTCGACCGAACATTCGAGTGCTAACCCGAATCCACCTTCTTCCCACTAATCAATATCGCGACTCTTGTTTCCGCCACGATTGACTCAATCGTGTCGAGCTTCTCCAGGTCGCTGGCCGCAGCGTCGGCATCCGTAGACTTGTGGAACGAGATGGTGGTGGGAAGCGCGACGCTGAGTTTCCCTCCGACAGTCTTGCGCAGGTGGTCGATGGTGTCGCCAATCTGGACATCAACAGAGACTCCGTCGCTCTCTGGAGCTTTACCGTGAAGATGGAATACGATCGCAGGCATGGTGTAGCAATTTAACAATGGAATGGGCAAACGGGCCCACGGTATATATACTCAGGCTGCAGTGGATCACGTATGGCGCATGAGCAAAGCCCGGGTTCTAGAGGACAGCGTGGGGTTGAGCGGGAGAATACTGATTGGTCCATGCCAAGTCCATGCTAGAGATTCTTCTGTCCTATCGCTTCGTGAACCAGTAGCGCGAGCTGTCGGCTGGATGACGCAGCGGAAGAATTATGCAGAATGAATATTGCGCTGCGCAATATCCTGGATCCAGCAGCTGGATCCACCCCGGGTGTACCAAAGTGTCGGTAAAATTCGGTCGTAAGCTACCCAGTAACGAGTTGAGGTTGAAATGAAAGTACCGAGTGATCCTGACTAAAAACCGCTTTGTCAGCGGTCCAATTTTACTCCGGCCGTCAAGCCGATTGAATGGTGTGTCTTTTTGAACAACCAAGGCACCTCCACGCTGCGGCCTTTAACGCTTCCTGTGTGTGTCACTGCTCACAAGAACGCTCTTTCGGCGTACTTCGGGGCATCCATGTCGAGAAGCTGTGTGGACTTGCTGCCAGGCTTGAATGTCGATCCGTAGCCGATGAACTCGAGTTCCGCGCGAGTCAGAATCGTTGACGATGTATCCCTGGCCTGAGCTTTAAATAGCGATATTCCGGTTGTATTCCGGTAAGGGTCGCCCAACAAATGTGCAATCGGTGAGATCTTTGTTCCTCGAGCAAAGAATTCCTCCGAATGACTTCACCGGGATTATGAGAAAAGAGATAAAGAGGAGGGAGAACGTGTAGTCTCTCGTCGACAGACGCTTCAACAAAATAAGCTCGTACCTCGCTTTGTTGAAGTCTGTTGGTCATTGCGGGAGTTAGGGCCCTGTATGTAATTCCCAGCGAGTGAAAAACATGTTTTTAATATCGCATTTAAAATAATACCGCATTTAAAACAGGTCGTTTATAAGCATGTTTATAAACCACACCGCTAAAGAAAAGACGCATCAGCACCAAAACATTCCGTGCTGAAAAGAAAAGAACGGAATGCGCACAGCAAAGGGACCCCCAAACGCCCCATATGCGCGTGCGGCCCAGTCTTTAAATTTGGCATGTTCTTCTTCTCCCTCTTCTCCGCCCTAAAAGAACAAAATCAGCACCCCTCCAGTAAACATAAAATAAAAGAATATGTACAGATTCTTCCGATAGGCGACACCGAAAGAGTCCGACACCGAAAGACCACCGTAAGACTCTAGGTACGCGAGCGTGATGCTCCCGTGTGTGGTGCATGCGGGGCGGGGCGGCGCCCGCCCGTCCTGGCTGTCTTCGTCGATGGCGGAGTTTGTGGCAGGGAGGGTAGAGGGGGGAGTGGACATAGAAATAGAAGTGGCGGTATAGGGATAGCCAGTGGGGCCGAGCACGGAGGAGAAGTAGCGGAAATCGCGGGTAGAGGGTCGAGAGAGAAATAGGCATAGGAATAGAAATAGACGTGCTCGGGCTAGACGTGCTGGGACTAGAGGTTGCAATAGCCACACTCGCGCCCTCCGCAGCCCTAGAACTAGCGGAATCATCGCCACCCGCACCCGCACACGCAGCCCTCACCGCGCGCGCGAGAGCGACGGCGTAGTCCTGGCACCAGCGGGCACCAGAAGTGGCGCAGGAACACGACGAGCGTGCGGCGGCGCTTGGTGCTCGCGGCGCTTATACCGCCTACTTTACACCTAGGAAGGGGACACAGGCGGGGACGTCACGGCGTTGTCGCGGGCGTCGGCGGGGCGGAGGACTGCGCGCGACGGCGGGGTGTAGTGGTGGGTGGGCGGACGACGTCGGGGACGGGGCGGGGGAGTACGCAGGGGGCGCGGGAGACAACGACGAGGCGGCGTAGAGCGCAAGCGAGTGCCGCGGCCGCAGCGCCGCGATGCGCTCGCCATCATCGTCTACGGCAGCGGCGGCGAGCAGGGCGGCGTCGTCGGGGTCGACGACGGGGCGGGCTTGCGGCGGATGCGAGCTGTGGACGCCATGAAGGCAGGAGGCAAGCAGCAGCGAGGCAAAGGGTCTCAAGCGGATTCCAAGTTCGGTTGACTGCTGCTGCAACGCGGTTTAAGGAGCAGGCTACACGTGTCGGATGCCTGCTCTTCGCTTTACCCATACAAGCCCCAAGACTCCCTTGCAATGCATTATCTTGTGTCTTTCTTGGTTTTCTGCTGGGGTATGCATCTGCGCGTCGAGCAAGCAATATGTCGCGGAAGGGAGAGATTTACACCGGCCACTAAACTGGTTCCCGCACTCTCTTACTCCTTGACCTCAACGCCCATGCTCCTCCAATCGCTCTGGCCTCGTCAGGCATCCCTGATTCGCTTGCCCCATCATCCATCTGCCAGCGTCGCCGTTTCTCGCTTCCCTGCTCGCTGCTTCTCTCCCGAGGAGAAATCCCGCTTCCGGTCCT